>LR812520.1:33621166-33862558 GCA_903798195.1 Danio kyathit | reverse complement strand
CTCTGCTCTCCTGCATTACTTATTATATCCCATTGGAGCAGACCCAGCTTAGATACTGTGCCAAGGTCACATGGCTAATACAATTTAGTGATTCTCACAACAGCCGTTCCCCGCTGGCAAAGAACTGCACTGTCAGGTGGTCTACAATAAGACGCCAAGGTTCCTTCGCTCTGGTCAAGGTTTTTGTTCACCTATAGTACAGTACTTCAAACATATTCTACTGTTTTTATGAATAGGCTGTATGTTTCTTGGAATTAATAACTCTGACCTGTCATTGATTTTTTTTCCTCTAAGCTTTAAGTTCTGTCTCCAGGCAATGAATGCAAAACGCAAGAAAGGAAGGAAGAAAAATGCCATGAACACACACACACACACACACACACACATATGTGATGTACAGTACATGAATAATGCTGTTGGGTATGTTACATATTTTTCTGTATTCTTTGATGAAACAAGACCAACATTTATTTGAAATAATATAATAGTCTTTTCTCTCTAGTGCTCTCCCTTTGTATAAAATGTAATTATAAAACATTGGTACATAATTCATTTTTTCCCCTTAGGCAACAGAGAAGAGAGAATTACCTAAATATTTTATTGAATATTAGATATTATAAATAATATATGATATGTCATATTTGTAAGTTAAATTTGTGCTTCAATTGTTGACTCAACAATGACTGCACAGTAAAGCTGAAAAGCTGTAAAATGGGTAAAAGCTTGTTAATCTCTTCAAATTCCCACATACGCTGAGGAACTGTATCTAAAAGAGCATTTTACTCTTTTATTGTTTAAATGTACAGTTTTTGGAAGCTGAGAAGTGTTAAAATTTAAAATGCTGTATTTGTGCAGATTCATGTGGAAATATCCTTCAGGCAATGTGACTTGCAGCTACCATTCGGTTATCTGGCTGTAATTAAAGATAAAGCTGTGTGTTGTCGGCATAACAATGATAAGAGAAACCGGTAACACTTTATAATAACTACACACTATGAATGATTTATTAAGCATTAGCATCTAGTGAATTCATTATTTGTTAAGTATTAATTCTACATTATTAAACGTTAGTAAGCAGTTTATAACTGCACTTACAAATGCTGTATTCTTGATCTATAATCACATTATAATGTGCTTAATAATTGTACTTTCATACTTTGTTAATGGTTTATTTTTCATTACTAAATTAACTATTGCATTATTTACAAACCGGTTGTATTTAAGAGTAGTCAATGGTTTTTAAGATAATTCAGAATGAGTTAGTACATGATTAATAAACTGTTGAAATCAATGTTTATATATCTTATTATACAGGCATATATTAATATTTAATTTGTATGTTAATAAATGCTTCATAAACTCAATTTCATCCAGTTTTGTGACCTCATCTAAAGTGAGGGCTATGTATGCTTTATAAATCCCTTATAAATGACAATTAAAGGATCAGTGTCAAATAAACAATACTCTTTGCAATCTTATCTAAAAAGTAAAATGACTGTAAAGTTTAAACATTGCTGAATAACAGGAGTGTCGAAATACAACATAAAATTGGATAAAACAACAACAATATAATAATTTAACAATATAATGAGATGCAATGTTTAAACTGTACAGTAATTTTATTTTAGATAAGGTTGCAAAGATTTATTTTTTATTTGAAGTACAGTTTCATTTGTGTGTCTTCAAACGAATAGGAATGAATAATGTTCTTTTTTCCTGTTTAGACATTTAACTGAGCCTTTAATTGTCATTTACAAGGGATTTATAAAGCATAAATAGTCCTTACTTTAGATTAGGTCACAACACTGGATGAAGTTGAGTTAATAAAGCATTTATTAACATACAAATTAACTATTAGTATATGCCTGAATAATAAGATATAAAAATGTCCATTTCAATAGTTTATTAATCTTTTACTAACTCATTCTGAATGATCTTTAAAAAACAACAAACTATGCTTAAATAACTGGTTTGTAAATAATGCAATACTTAATTTAGTAATAAAAAATAAATAATTAACAAAGTATGAAAGTACAATTAAGCAATTTATAAATGTGGTTATAAGTAAAGAATAGAGCATTTTTTAGCTGCTGTTATAAACAGCTTACTAACGTTTATTAATGTAGAGTTAATGCTTAACAGATAATGAATTCACTATTTGCTAATGCTTAATAAATGGTTTATAGTGCGTAGTTATTATAAAGTGTTACCTAGAAACGTTGTGATGGGTGATGGTTCCTAGTGATGTCTGCACAATAAGTTTCGGCAGAGGAGAACTGGTTGTGCCCAAATGAGCCCTGTTTTTCTCAAGCTTTTTTTTTTTCCTTCACTTTTGTTAATTGGTGAAGTTTGTTCCTCGCCACTGTCACCACTGGCTTGCTTGGTTTGGGACTTATGGAGATGTGCATTGGTAGATGTGCTCTTCAGTGTTTGGACTTTCAGCAATGACGTTTGTATTACACTGAACAAAGCTTTACTCTGAAAACTGGACTGGAGCAGTTTCAATTTTCTAGAACTTTCTAGAACAGCCTGTAGACACTTATTATACTGTAGTCAAGTATACTTGAATGCTTAATATACCTGAATTCTTGCTGAAGGCATTTTGGACCATTCTTCCTTGCAAAAGTTCTCCAGTTCGGTCAGGTTTGATGGGTGCCGAGCATGTAATAATATTACTGTTTCTGTCACCTTCCATTTTCTTACTTTATTTCTGACTGCGGAGATAAAGACTTTAAATCTTTGTGTTAGCTTTTTGCATCCTTCTGTTAATTCACGTTGATGAATTATCCTAGTTTTTAGGTCATGAGGAAGTTCTTTTGAGGATCCCATGTTACTACTTTCAGGTTGACAATAAGGAGAAGCACAACTAGCAATCAGCTATCTTAAATATCCTTTTTCATGATTGGTTGCACATGTGTTAGGATTGTTAAGGTTCACTGAGTCACTCAAATCAATTTTGTGTTGTAATCAATAAGCATTAATTTACATTAAGGTTTGAAATCCACACAAAAGAGAGGGTGCCCAAACTTCTGCATAGCCTATTTTCAGTTTCAATTTAATTTCACACATCTCAATAATGCTACACTATGTATTACTGTCTGAAAAACATGACATGATCTAGCTTTCTCTAGAAACCGACTGGCATATCACTGTGATCTTCTCTTATAAAGAAAGAGCACATTATTATGCAGCCACAGAGGGGTGCCCACATTTTTGAATAAGACTGTATACATGTATATTATAAAGTATGATCTTATTCCCTTATTACCTTTCCAACTATGCAGTAAATAAGAATTTTATTTAGCTAAATCAGTCTTAGTTTATGGTTTGTTAACAGCAAGAACTGTACCTTAAAATAAAGTGTGAAAAAATAGTTGGTCTTTATAAATTATTATCTCATTTTTTAGCAAAATAACTTGAAACACACACACACACACACACACACACACACACACACACACACACACACACACACACACACACACACACACACACACACACACACACACACACACACACACACACAAGATGATAGATATTAAATTTCATAAAGATAATCAGCAAAGAAAAACACCTAAACTATAGAAGAAGGCAGAGTGTGATCACATCTAAAACGAATGCATTATTCAGTGATGTCATCCGGTATTTACCTTTGTGATGACAGCGGTTAGTGATTAACTGATTGCTGTCAGCAGGGAATGATGGGAGTCAATGGATCAACCTTTTTTTCCACAAGCCAATTAACTCAGTGTGGTTGGTGTGATCTGCTGGGAGTTGAGCTTAGCCTAAAAGTGGGTATTTATTAAACACATTGATTTCTCTCTAGAGTCCAATCTCTGTCTACAAATAATTTAATGAGAACCTTGGGAAACATTGTTTGTTTTTTTTTCTATTTCTTATTTTGTGAAAATAATCATGAGTATAATGTTTCAATTCCCAGCGCAGACTGTGTGTGACTATTGTGTTGATGTGATTTGGGATTCCGTAACAAATTAAGCCCTTGTTAGTTTGTATCTGAACTCCTTGATGCTGTTATGATTGGTGTATGGGTTCCTCTGAAGCCATACTTTTAAACTGATGGTGTTTTTATTTTCAAAGGGCGACATTATTATTCTTTTCAGCATTTAAAAATGGCCAGAAGTCAAATGTTAAACAAGAATATTCTCTGTTCTAACTAAATAAGCACACTGCAAAAAAGAAAAGAAAATGTTGTTAATCACTGTTACCTGGATGATTGTTTGCTTTTATGCATGTTTGATCAGTCTGAGTCTTGAATGGATGTGCAAAAATGCTGCTCATTAACAATGAAGACAACTATGATTGATGAACTTTTGGGAGTTAATACTGTGTATTAACTATTAGAGTCAAAAATTGTTTTAACAAAAATAATAAAAACAACTTTGGGGTCAATGCGATGTTTTAAATGTTTTAAATAGCTTAAATTAAATAAGTCTTTTATGCTTAAACAGACAGATGGACCAACAAACAGACAAATAAGTAAACACAAAATTTATTAATATTTTAAATATTCATACATTTATTATAGTTCAGTGTATAGTAATTTATTCAGGTGACAGTAATCTCCAAGGATTCATAGTGACATTCTGATTTGATGCTCAATATGTATTTATTATTTATTTCAGGGTTGCAGTGTTTTTGTAAAACATTTGAAACCTTATCCATTAAAATAATGGAAAAATATAAATATTTTATATAATTACAAATGTCTTTACAGTCACCTTTAACTAATGTGTATTTGCTGAATGAAAGTATTATTTTAATAATTACTTAATTATTATTAAATTGGGCAGGTGGTGTCACGGTGGCGCAGTGGGTAGCACAATTGCCTCACAGCAAGAAGGTTGCTGGTTCGAGCCTCGGCTGGGTCAGTTGGCATTTCTGTGTGGAGTTTGTATGTTCTCCTTGTGTTCACATGGGTTTCTTCTGGGTGTTCCAATTTCCCCCACAAGTCCAAAGCTAAATTGTCCGTAGTGTGTGTGTGTGTATGTCCTGGTCTTCCAGGCTGGGGGTTGAGCATTGGACTAACAACCCACCTCTTAAAAATGAGATGTTATGAAACGCCAACATGGTGTGACTAAATATCAACTCGATATAAACAACCCGGAGAGTAAGAGTAACTTAAAACAAAAATAATAATTAATAAAAAGGCAAGATCTTAACCCATGCATTTTATTTTACATCCATTCATTCATTTTCTTTTTGGCTTAGTCCCTTTATTCTTCAGGGGTCGCCACAGCGGAATGAACCGCCAACTTATCCAGCACGTTTTTACGCACCGGATGCCCTTCTAGCGGCAACCCATCTCTGGGAAACATCCACACACACACACTCATTCACACTCATACACTACGGACAATTTAGCCTACCCAATTCACCTGTACCGCATGTCTTTGGACTGTGGGGGAAACCGGAGCACCCGGAGGAAACCCACACGAACGCAGGGAGAACATGCAAACTCCACACAGAAACGCCAACTGACCCAGCCGAATCTCAAACCAGCGACCTTCTTGCTGTGAGGCGACAGCACTACCTACTGCGCCACTGTGTCACCCCATTTTATTTTACATTAGATTATATTCTGCTCCTCAAAATTAATTATTCAATATGTTCAGCTAAAACACTGATCAGACCCCAAGTCATTTTTAAATGCCCTATTGCTTTTTTTTTAAGTTTACTTGTAATTCATTGTAAATTATCTCACAGCTTTTTTTTCCCACAGCATATAGGGTAGCTGACAAATATACCTGAGCAGTTTAATGTAAAAGACAAGGACAAATTGAATTCATACACATAACTGTACTTTAGGTCAGGGTTGTCCAAGTTTGCTATTAGATTAGCAGCAAGGGCCCTTTGGAATGTAAAAAGGCTTTTAATTGACTTGGGTAGACGAGCCAGCTTGCTCACAACACGAATGAACCATAAAGGAAAGGCCATCATTTGAATACAATTGCATGATTGATGGCTTTCAGTTTATTCCCCATAAAACCATAACTTTGCTTTTTAAAAGGATAGTCCACATTGAAATATTTATGTTTGTTTAGTTTATTTTATGCCTCACAGCAAGAAGATTGCTGGTTCGAGCCTCGGCTGGGTCAGTTGGCATTTCTGTGTGGAGTTTGCATGTTCTCCCTGCGTTCACGTGGGTTTCCTCTGGGTGCTCCGGTTTCCCCCACAGTCCAAAGACATGCGGTACAGGTGAATTGGGTAAGCTAAATTGTCCATAGTGTATGAGTGTGAATGGGTGTGTATAGATGTTTCCCAGAGATGGTCTGCAGCTGGAAGGGCATCCGCTGCGTAAAACATGTGCTGGATAGGTTGCCGGTTCAGTCGGCTGTGGCGACCCCGGATTGGTAGGGGGATTAAGCCGAAAAGAAAATGAATGATGAATGTTCACAATTGAAATAATGATCATGCATTTATTGTCTTAATAAAGGGAGAGTTCAGCCAAATTTAAAATTTGATTTACATTTACTCACCCCAGGACATCTATAAAGTAATATTTGCGCATTAAAAATTTAAATAACTTCCAGAAAATATATAACAAATACATCAGTATGAAAGAAGTAAAACACCTTGGAGAAGGAGAAGAGGAAGAAGAAAAAGAGGAAGAGGAAGAAGCAGCAGCAGCAGCAGAAGAAACCCAGTGCCAAAAACTGCTACATGCTGTCACAATATTCTTCATTCTGTTAACAATTTTCAAATATACTTTTTTTTAGTAAATTAATGTTAGTGTTTTTCTTTTTTTTTGCTATTTCTGATGTATTTTTGTAAAAACTTTGTATACTTTTTATTTCTTCAGTAGAAACCATTTATTATAGTGTAGCTAAAACCGTGGGCCTTGCTGATTTATACAGTAAACTGCTACCAACACTTTGAGAGTGAAACAAACATGCAAACTAACAAACTCTGCACAATTGAAAAAAATAAAATAATAATAATAATAATAATAATAATAATAATAATAATAATAATAATAATTATGGTAATAATAATAATAATAATAATAATAATAATAATAGTAATACTAATAATAATTGTAATATTAATAATAATGCATGTGGCCCCTATCCAGGCCTTATTAAGTGGAACAATTAGCCTGTGCAAAAAAATAAACCATTTCAGCTCATATGCAAGTTACAGAGTTGTATATCTATCTGCTTTTCAGAAAAAAAAAAAAAAAAGGTTATATATGGAAGTTGTGAAATGAATCGATCTATCAGAGCTGCACATTACCTGAGCAGGTAGGTATAGGAGTTTCTCTCCATTACACAACAGCCATTTTAAAGAATTGTTGGCCTATCAAAAGCATTCCCACATTTCAATTCAGTGCCTGTATGCCCATAAATCCACAGCTGGGTGGTCAATAAAAACAGTGAAGGTTTAAGAAAGAAATGAGGATGAATGCACACTTCAATACACTTCACACTTTAGGGTCTTCTCACTAATACAGCTCCAGATTGCTTTGTTGGCCTTTGCCATCTACTTTAAATATCTGCCGTTCTGCAAACATGTGAGAACCAGGTGGCTGACTAAAGCTGTGTTTGTGTAGTTTAGATCAATAGTATCTAGATGCAGACTTGGATTTGCAAGCTGAGCTTGCATATCTCAGAGATGCAATGTTAGATACAATGCACTCAACGGAGCTAGTGACGTCACTTTGAGGGGTGGGGTTAGGGGTGCGCATTAAAAGCATTGCATGCAGCTCAGCTTGCAACTGCACCGAGTCTACATCCAGACCCCTCCTGTTTAGATTAAAAAGAACATATCACAAAAATATGACTTTTTCCAAAGGGGAGCTTATCATATTTCCTCGCCTTAATTTGCATGTCTACAATGCTGCAGGAGTCCTAATTTCTGTTTATTCGATGTACTGTAGCAGCTGGAGATTCCAACCCAGGCTCATTCTAAAAACGTACTGACTTAAACATTTCTGAAGAATGGCAAATACATCCCAGGGGGTACGTTTTTTTTGCAGTTTTAGTTTTTCGCGAATCCATCAGAGGCCGCTGTGTATGCTTTTTGAGAGCTCAAATGTCTCTCGTGAATGCCATTCGAGCCTGCTGTTCTTGCGTAATAGAGGCCGCTGTCAACTGACCCACCCTCCTCCTTCCCTAACCCAACCAATAGTATTTTCAAAAGCACAGATTGACCTGTACGTATGCAATCCAAATGATTAATTGGATTTACTTTTTTTTTTTTTTTTTTTACAATTTTTAAGGTAACTGACTTCAAACTAATTATATTGGCTGAATTTAAACAAACAAATTAAGTTGAAGATTACAACATTTTATTAGTTTGTTTAAATTCAGCCCATATAAATAGTTTGGAACCAGTTACCTTAAAAAAATAAGTAAATTCAATAAATAAATACATTTTTTGTGTAGACTCCTGACATCTGAGTCACTTACAACATTGTAGATTTAGATTTTGATGATTTTTATTTATTTTGAATTATGTTATACAATAATACAGTATATATAAACCACAAGGTTCTGTTTTCATTCCTCTCCTATTCTTCTATTTTCACCACATCACTAGGAACCATCATCCAATCCCACAGTTTCTCTTATCATTGTTATACCAACAACACACAGCTCTATCTATCATTTCAACCAGATTATACAATGGTGCAAGGACCTCATTCTGCCTGGAGTATATCTTGGCATGGATGAAAAACCATCACCTACAGCATAATCTGGCAAAAATTTGTCTTGTCTTCCCTACAACTACATACATTCAATACAATTTCTCCATCCAACAGGGATCATCTATTACCCCATGTAGTTCAGTAAGGAATCTTAGTGTGATTCTAGATCAGGGGTGTCCAAACTCGGTCCTGGAGGGCCGTTGTCCTGTCTAGTTTAGCTCCAACTTGTTTCAACACACCTCCCTGGAAGTTTCTAGTATACCTAGAAAGAGCTTGATTAGCTGGTTCAGGTGTGTTTAATTGAGGTTGGAGCTAAAATATGCAGGACACGGGTCCTCCGGGACCGAGTTTGGACACCCCTGTTACAGATGATCAGCTGCTCTTCAAAGAGCACACTGCTAGGTTTGCACTTTTTAACATCACAAAGATCAGACCCTGCCTTCCATGCAGCACAACTTCTAATCCAAACTCTTGTCATTTCTAGGCTGAACTACTGCAATGCTCTTCTAGCTGGACTCCCATCTTGCACTCTTAAACCCCCACAAATGATCCTGAATGCTGCAGCTCATCTAGTCTTCAATGAACCCAAGAGAGCCCATGTCACACCTGCCTTTATCTCCCTGCAATGCTTAGCAGATGAGTCTTGAATCAAGTTCATATCATTACAGAACAGCCACTGGCTTAGCATCCTTTTACCTCAACCTGCTTCTGAAAATCTACATCCCATCCAGGAGCCTCTGGTTATAAAACGAGCACCGGCTTGTGGTTCCATCACTTTCCAAAACCTTTTCATTCAATATTCCTCGTTGGTGGAATGATCTTCCCATTCCCACATGAACTGCTGATTCACTGATATCATTGAAAAGGCAAATAAACACATCCTTTTCCATAAACACAATGTAAAAATATTTTAGTCAGTACCACAAAAAACATAGTTCTTATTTCCTTTTGTTTTTTCTCGTGTACTCAACATTTTTATTTATTTTTTGACCTTTAATAGATAGGACAGTAGAGAGTATAGACAGAAAAGCATGGCAAGAGGAGAATGATCAGCACAGGACTTTATGTCTTATCAGGGGCGGACTTAGTGATTTGGGGGCCCTAAGCAATTCCAGGTATGGGGCCCTAGCATTGTTGAAAAATGAACTGCATGTTAAAAAGGTATGTGTATGTATGTATATATGTGTATATATGTATAAATATATTGGTTGGGGGCTGAGAGGGGCACCTCAGCCAATGAGGGCAGAGGGGTAGTGGCTCTAGCCACCGGGTCACCCCCCTGTGCATGGCCCTGATGTGTCCGTATCCCTCAAAGCTGTTTAGAATTAAATGTTTAGAGATGGTGTGACCAAAGTCCCTAGTCTTTAGTACGTGCCTTTGATGTACCCCTTGGCCACATAATGTCATGTAGCCCGATAATGTCAATAGACTGGACTGTCTTAGCAACTAGCTAAATGTTAAGGAGGATAATCAAAAATACAGTACAAATTATAATATTGTGAAATGTTATTGCACTTTAAAATAGTAGTTCAAAAGTAGTTTATCATTTAATTTAATCATTTATTCCAGTGATTTTAATGATGAATTATCAGCTTCAGTACTCCAGTCTTCAAAGTCACATGATTCTTCAGAAATCTGTTTAATTATTAATAATAATCATCATTATTATTATTATTATTATTATTATTATTATTATTATTATTATTATTATTAATTGTAATAGTAATAAATCAATATTGAGTGGAGTAATAATTTCATTTGGAACTACATACAATAAGAAAGCAGTTATCAAAATTTTAATAAACACTATAATTTATTATTTAAAGAAACCTAATGTTAAGTTACTAATGTACAATTAAAATAAATAAATAAATAAAAAACAACGTCACAAACTATGTAGTATTTCTACTTTTCCCCCAAATGTTCTCAAAATTCTCCCTCCCTGCCTCTACTCTGATCGCTGGCAGACTGGTGTCACTAAAATCTCTGTGATTGTGAACAACAGCAAGAAAATAACAATAAACGGTCCATTTAAATGATTAAATTTAAAACAGAAGCAGATGCGTTTGACTGTACAAGGGAAAAAACTCATGCCAGTGGTGCTAAATCATGGGTAGGCATGTATTTGATTGAACTGAAGCGCACATACCTCGCGCATGTGCAGTACAGATGGAATGTTTCATTATTCATGGGGGGCCCCCGGTTTTGAAAAGTAGTAATAACGTTAAAATATTAACAGTTATAGACAGATTTTACAACATATGACAGAAAATGTATAAAAGAGCTATATGATTAATATAGGCTTCTTGGCATTGATCGGGGCCCCCTAATTCCCCGGGGCCCTAAGCGGCTGCTTACCTCGCTTATATGGTAAGTCCGCCCCTGTGTCTTATAGGACTTTTAATTCTTTAATTCTCAAATTCTGTGTCTAGTAAATGTTTTGTTAACATTTGTCTCTGTTTTATTTTTTATTTTTTTTATTTGTTCTGATAATGTATAATTTCTTAGTACCAATTTCCACGAGTTTTTAGGTCAGTGCAACTGATGTTTTCAAAAGCTGAGTACACGTCAGTGCACATGGCACTCCAGTGTTCACAGTGACTTGAGGTCCTATGGCGATCCTTCCCATGCTTTCTTGTCTATACTCTCCACTGTTCTATCAAATAAAGGTAAAAAAAAATGTTCTGTACACGAGAAAAATTTAAATTTAATTCAATTCATCTTTATTTGTATAGCGCTTATACAATGTAGATTGTGTCAAAGCAGCTTCACATGGAAGATTATAGTGAATTGAAACAGAGTCAGTTCAATTTTCAGAGATTAAGTTCAGTTCAGTTTAGCTCAGTTCAGTGTGGGTTAATATTCACTACTGAGAGTCCAAACACTGAAGAGCAAATCCATCGATGCGCAGCTCTACAGATCCCAAACTATGCAAGCCAGTGGCGACAGCGGCGAGGAAAAAACTTCACCAATTGGCGAAAGCGAAGATTTTAAAAAACTTCGAGAGAAACCAGGCTCAGTTGGGCACAACCATTTCCCCTATGGCCAAACGTGTTCTGCAGAGCTGCAGTCTAGGCGCAGGAAGCTGGACCTCAGCGAAGACTCGTCTGTCCTTGGAGCATCACAGGAGTCAGTCATGCTCTCGCTCCATGATGACCACCACAGCAGCTGCTCAGGATACGGCCTGGTCCAGAATACCTTGGGATCATCTCGTCGCTGGTCTCGGATCGCGTCAGTGGCACTGCATAGTCTGAGGGCCTCAAGATGAGTACCCCCAGGTGGAAATACAGAATAAGGAGAATAATTAGCGTAGCTGCTGTTCATATATAAACGAGTGTATGCTTTGCTAAAAAGATAGGTCTTTAATCTAGTTTTGAAGAGCGAGAGTGTGTCTGAGCCTCGGACATTATCAGGAAGGCTATTCCAGAGTTTAGGGGCCATAAATGAGAAGGCTCGGCCTCCTTTACTCGACTTTGATATTCTAGGTACTACCAGAAGCCCTGAGTTTTGAGATCGTAAAGAGCGGGTTGGGTTGTAGCGAGACAGGAGGTTGGTTAGATAAACAGGAGCTAGAAACAAATGGAAATAAGGATTGTGTTTTTTTTTTTGTTCACTCAACGTCAGGCATTCCAGTTCTGCAGACAAAAAAAAAATGTGCAGTTGGCACAACCTAAAACGTTTTGTTACAGAGTAGTTCACTTTTCCAGAAAACTAATAAATAATCTTATGTTAACCCAACTAAATGTTTTTGTACTACTGACAAATGATTTTAGGTCAGTGCAGCTGATGTTTTCAAAAGTTGAGTGAACAAGAAAAAGCAAAAGGAAATAAGGATTATGTTTTCTTGTTGTTGTACTGACTTAAAAGTTTTTACAGTGCACTTGAGCACTTAACCCCCCACCCCCCTCCTTACTTTAGCTCTTAATTCTCTCAGCACTAACAGTTTCTTCGTATATGTAGCACTTCTTGTTTGTATTGCCTCTTCTTGTTGAATCGCTTAATGTCTTCTAGTTTATAAATCACTTTGGACAAAACCGTCTGCTAAATGACTAAATGAAATGTAAATGGATAGGATTTTTTTAAAGCTAATTCTGGCAAAGCACTGTCATATTACACGAACATTATTCACCCAAAAATGAACATTTGATCACCATTTACTCACCCTTAAGTGGTTTCCAAAATTTTGCAAGTTACTTTATTTCTTGTGAACACTCACACACATACACACAAAATGGAAACCTGCAACCACTTTCCACTTTTTCATTATGGAAGTCAGTGATTACAGGTTTACATTTCTTTTTTTTTTTTAAATAACTTATTTTTGTGTTCAACAGAATAAGAAAAATCAAATATGTTTTTAACAAGTGAAGGGTGAGTTAATGATGACATATACAGTATATGTTGATATATACAATCGTTAAAACATCGCCTCCAGGTGCTCCGGTTTCCCCAACAGTTTAAATACATATGGTATAGGTGAATTGAGTGAACAAATTTGGGAGTATGTATGCATGTGTGCGTGTGTGTGTGTGTGTGTGTGTAAATAAAAGAGTGTATGGGTGTTTCTCAGTGCTTGGTTGCAGCTGGAATGGCATCCACTGCGTAAAACATATGCCAGAGTAATTGGTGGTTCATTTCGCTGTGGCAACCCCTGATAAACCAGGGACTAAGCCGAAGAATAGTAAGTGAAAAAGAACATGTTCCCTTTAAACATTATTCCATCAATGCCATTCAAAACTACCATGTTCCCCCACCCCCTGGTATATTCATTGTCTTCCTCCTCCACATCAGTGATGGAGGTACAGTAAATGCTCAGCTGCAGGCTGTCATAGGCCAGCAGTTCTTGACTGTTAAACCTTGGCAAGCAGTCTGACCCGTGCGTGCTTTCCTCCAGGTCGAGTGCTGTGTTTCTGATCGTCTGCTGCATATGAGTGTGCATCATCTGTGCTGTTGCTATGGCAGCCCATTCTCCTCACGAGCTCCTGTCAATGAATGTGTAGATCTCCAGCATCAGAGCCAATATACCAGGCCTGCATTCACTGTGACTAGTTACACTTAAAGTGTTAGTTCACTCCAAAATTCATTCATTCATTCATTTTCCTCCGGCTTAGTCTCTATTTCAGAGGTCACCACAACAGAATGAACCGCCAACTATTCCAGCATATGTTTTACGCAGCAGATGCCCTTCCAGCCACAACCCAGTACTGGGAAACACCCATACACTCTCACATTCACACACGTACTTATACACTACATACAGTTTGGTTTATTATATATATATATATATATATATATATATATATATATATATATATATATATATATATATATATATATATATATATATATATATATATATATATATATATATATATATATATATATATTAGGTGAAATCTGAGATACAATACTGAAATAAATTCTAGAATAAAACAAGCATGTGATATTCTACAGTGGGATGATAAAATAAAATAATTTGTAAAATAATATAATATATATATAATATAATATTAATACATCATAAAATTAATGAATAATAAAATTAGAAATATATGTATAAATAAACTATATATGAAAATATAGTCTCTAACATGTCCAGCATAGGAAATTATTCAATATGGGAGATAATATAATAATATAATTGTAACATTTTTATTTTACGAGTTTGCAACATTATTACACAAAAAACACACAATGTTTTTTTTTTAAATATGTTAAGTTACTTTATTATTATTATTATTATTGTTGTTGTTGTTGTTGTTGATATTGCATAATATAGCATGCAGCAAAAGTATAAGTTAAATAATAAAATACATTATTATATATATTACAATTTATTGAAGACAAACAAAAGACTCCCAAACTAAAAAATACAAAACAACATGCTTTTCTAGTTTATAAATGGACTGTGCACTATATCATTTCAGATTAATGAGGACATTTGCATGCTGTCTTTTAGAAGAAGCATAATGATTTCCCCCATTTCTTCTTTTTGACTGCATGTTCCACTGGCAAATTTGGCATTTCACTTTTGCTTTTAGTAATTTCCTCCTCTGAATCCACCATCGGTTTCAGTGTGTTCCTCCTTGATGTGCTCCCATTAATAAACTTCATCAGCATATGCTCTTGAGAGAGAAATATGACAGTATTCTACATCTTGTATAAAAAAGGTCTGATTATACTTGCAAATTAATTTTGATGTGCTTAGTCATTTATTTATTTGCTTTATTCATTAGATAACTTATAACTTATGCAACTTTTATGCAACATCCATCCATTCATTCATTCATTCATTCATTCATTCATTCATTCATTCATTCATTCATTCATTCATTCATTCATTCATTCATTCATTCATTCATTCATTCATTCAACAACACAACAGTTTTGCTGATGTTCTCCTTAAGCAGTTTTAGCCATCATTATTTTTATGCTTGGCCAGCCCTGCAGAACATAATCAATTTGATATTGGTATTTTCAGATTAACAATTTGGCTTTATGACTTTCCCATCTGACACCAATGATCACAGGAAAGTAGATTAGCTAGTTAGCTAGTGAAGCAGATCCTTTCAAAGTGTGCAAAAAAAGGCCCAATATGAATTACTGTAGGTGCATTTCCATTTGATTGCAGGCCCGTAGCCAGCCTGGTTAAAGGGGTAGTTCTTTTTTTCTCAAAAGTGGACCTTTTTGGAGTTTTCCTCGTTTTCTGTTTAATTATGAGGTTTAAATACTGCATTTTAGTGACATTTTAAGCATTTTTTTGTTTAAATAGCTTGTCGGATGGTCATCAGATCCAAACTTTTTAATGTACCAAAACATTTTCTTAAATTTTGAAAAAACATACTTTAAAACACTAATTTATTACATGATTTATCATTAAGGAAAAAAAAAGGTTTGTTAATTTTTTTAACGACTCTAGCTTATTTTCATTTATTAGGCAAATAATAACACGTTCAACTTTCCTCTGTTAAATGTGGCCATTTGTATATACAAAGAAACAAATAAAAAAACAATAGTAATAATAATAATAATAATAATAATAATAATAATAATAATAATAATAATAATAACGTAGAGCTTTACAAATTTTTTTTTTTTTTTCTCTTGTAAAAAAAGTTCAATAACAATAGCCTGATTAGTATTAAAATTAACTTTAATATGGCCTACTTTTGGTGCTTCACACCTTTTTATTGATCATTTTGTTTGTTTCATGAATAATGTCCAAAATTTAGAATAAAAGTTACTTGTAAAATGTTTTCTCTATTTAACAACAAATCAGTAGGTCGGTAGTGAAAGATGTTTTCTTGCACAGATGTTGGATTTATGAAAAAATATTTGTTTGCATTGGCCAAAACAGCCAACAGAGGATTCCGTTTGGTCTTAAAGCCTTCTTCGATGGGTTATTTTCACAATTTATGATGGAAAAGTAGTCAAAATAGGACAAATGAGCTCATGTGTGGGACAAATTCTGGACCCTTGTCAGTGAGGGGTGGGTCTTTCAAATCACCTGAACCACCCCTGGCCATGGAGTTGGATTGTTAGTGCTAGACCATAGTAATGTAGTAAGTAGCTACAGTAAACAAAGCAAGTATACTGGAGACAGCTGATTATAGTTGTGGGTGTAATATCCGCTATACAGTTTATTTTGCAAATGTGTTTCCATCTTTCTTTATTCACATAAACCTTTATAACCTTTAAGTCCAAAATACCTCAAGAGAATGAGTCAAGTTTTATTTATTTGAAATTTGCCATTTCCATCCCTCGTTTCTCATGCTATACTTCAAAATGTGCTTTAACACAGGAAACTGTTTCTTGATAATTCAGACAGAGTCCTCAATCACATGACTTACTTTAAAAAATATTAATGATGCAAACCAAGTGTGCCACAAGCCTGCTTTTGAGTGAAGGTCTCGGCTGTTAGATCGCCCCCTGGTGGCTGGCCGCAGTACAAGTCATATAGCCTGCCTCCTTCGTGTTAATGAAGGAGACATGAGACCAAATAAAAAAAATAATTACACTTGCAATAAAATGTTCTAAAAGATGGTTCTGGTCAGTTAAGGCACTGGTTATTGTGCTGATATAGGTGCTGACCTTCATTCTTGTAAAGAGTATGTTTTGAGCAGTAATTTAATGCTGGGTTTGTTATCGTGATTGACAGTTTCTCAAAGCAGATGTCGGAGCTTCGGCAGGAGACTGAAGTGTTATTATTCGATTTCTGTGTTATTTTACCATGATAAAATGAGTTGCTCAGCAGTAAACTATAGATTCTGACATACAGGATCTGGTGGAACACTGTTTATTCGGTAAGGTCATGGCTTTATCAGTGTGCTGATACACGCCTAACCACCCAGATAGCAAAATACACTCGGGCCAGTTCCGGCTAGACTCTCGCCTGCTGGAGACTTACCCCTCAGCCCGACTCCGTCTGCTGTACCTACTCGCGCACATTAGTATCTGGCCTGATTGACTTGGGCAGTGAGTCCATAGGCATCCGGCCCAAGTCAATCGGGCCAGATGCGGCGGCCGTTAGCGAGCCGACGCTGCCGCATCCAAGCCGGATCGGCCCGCGAGTAGGGGAGAGCAGGGCACAAAGTAACACTTTTTGGTTTTGGTCAAATAATGAACAAAGTAATGGGTTAGACAAACCAAATTTTTACCAACAACACAGAAGCCTCTCCTACAAATGAGCACTGGAATTATGATCGCCGGACCTATGGTTTCTGTGCAGTATTGCCAAAAGTGCCAAAAGTAAAAATTTTACTATTTACCCCACCTGCGGGGCAAGTTGTAACAGACAGGGGGTTAGTTGTAACACACATGCTTATAAAGGCAGATTTCACACAATTTATTCAAATTCAGTTTACTTTAAATTGCAGCTATATTTCCGCAGTAATTGGCTCATTTCTTTTTTAATCTACATAGCACAGTATGTTTATTTATTTGTTTTTTATTGGATAAACACATTTGAATCTATTTGTATTATTAATCATTTATCCATTATTATTCAATGCATTTATTTGCATTATTAGCAATAAAATATATATTTTTTCTATAAAAACAATATTTTCTATTAAAAAACATTTTTATTTAAAAAGTTCTCAACATTACACTCAAAATTCAAAAAATTATTTTGTATGTTTAATTGGTGTCCAACAGTGTGTGGCTTATTTGTAACACCCTGTTACAACTAACCCCGCTGTGTCATGTTTTACTTAAAACTGGCTAGCAGTCTCTGTGTGTTTTATACATCTTTCAAAATGGTTTAATCTTTTAGCCTAGAAGACGGTGATCACAACAATATAAGATTTTACTTACATACTTTCACAGATTTTTTCAAAAAAAAAAAAAAAAAATCGACTGTAATAAAAAATACCTATATGCTGCAAAAATGGTTTCTCCTGTGTTTCTCATTCAAATTTTGCCGACAATTTTCAATAATTGGCAGGAAGACGTCTGCCGACACTGTGGTGAAAACCTCGGAAGCATGCTATGGTTAACCCTGAGAAATACCTTAAAACTCCGTGTTACATTTAACCCCGCGTTACTTTGTACCCCGCGCTCCCCTAATGTGCGCTGCGGCCCGGAGCTGGCGCGATTAAATCTTCATTATATAAAATCTCACCCTTGTTAACATTATTACAACCATTTGTGTTGATATAACTGCAAACGCAGGCTCCTATGTAAGCGCAAAGTGTACATTAGCTTGCCTTTGTTATAGTGCAGACACCAGCGGTCAAGTGAGAAGTTTGGGGGGTGTGGTTGATTTGATGTACAAGCGTTTGGTTAAAAGTTCGATTCCGCAGCTTCTCCTCTGGCTCCATCAGGCAGTCCTTCTGTGCATGCCCGTCACGAGGCGTTTTTTCCTTCACAGCGTTTAATGGAAAATGGCCATGTCGCGACGTCCATATTTTATACAGTCATGGATCCAAACAAGGAGACTGTGAAGTAAGAGCACTCCAAAGTAAAATCCACACGAAATCCAGTTTCAGGGAATAGTCTTTCAAAGAATGCTGCTAACGTTAACTGAATCTTCCCACTGATGCAGCGAACATCTAAGATGTAGAAGTCCAGAAATCCTTCAGGGCTGCTTGGGAACATGGAAATGCTTTATCCAGTCTCAAGTGACTCCACCAGCATGAAGAGATGAATACTCTGTCGTGACTGGTTCTTCTTTCCCTTCGTCTTGATTTTTGTTGTAATGGAAGGCTTGAACATGTTGAGGTAACTCGATGTACACTAGAGATCTTCCCATCCCTAGTGAAGCAAAGTATAGCAGCTAAAGTATCACCCAGATCTTCTGACACACAGTTTCTTCCCAAGCTAAAGCACTGATATTCTTCAAGTAAAATCAAAGGGCAAACTGGTGTTTTGTCGTTTTTGAACAAAATGAGGGCAAAATTAAACTAGATTGGAGTTCAAATTACAATAACAGTCTTGCTGAAAAAGTTTACTTGAGCTGGTAAACACTTTTGCACTACTAATTGCTCTATGACAATGATGTAATAGATAAGTGAGTCTTTGAGGCTCCGCTTTCTTCAAGGTTTCCTTGGTGCAGTCTGTAGCACAATGATAATTGAGTTGAGGGTTGGTGTAAACGTTAATAACACGCTGTGTAATGAGTAAATTAATAATTAATAAAAATAATTCTAATATCTAGCAATAACCGCTTGCAAATGCATGTCCACTTCATACCTGATCCAGTGTTTCACCATATTACAGGCTGCAACAAGGACACACTCGCTTTCTTTAATGTTTAAATCACCTCTTCAGTCCATCAAGGTCAGACTGATATATACTAGAAGCAAGACCTTCTACATCAGGGTATATGAAGGAATCCTAAAGATAATTTCAATACCTTTTTAAGACTTTTTTAAAGACCGTCTCGGAATATTTTAAGACCTCATCGCCACTTCAAGTTCTACTCAGTATCAAACCTTTAACTTAATAAACAGTTATTAATAAACAGTTGTAGTTAAATAAATCACTGGAGCACAACCGTTCAGCATAACTCAGATAAGCTTGGAAGAAACAAAGCTTGGCAGAATAAATAACGTGGTTGCTTTCAGCGACAGGCTTCAGCCACTTTAAACTCATCTTTCTCCAACCAGGAATACGCAAACTTACATTTTCCCATTTTGCCATCTGTTTTGCTCTATGGTTTTGCTACAGATGCGCCCGGCCCGAACTGAATCGTGTGAATTGAGAAAAATAAATATATTTATGCTTTTTTCGGAGTCAAATACCTTTCAAGGGTCTTAATTTTCTCATAATTGATTTATCAACTTTTAATAATTTTTAAGACCCCGTGAACACCCTGTACATAAAAGCAATGTTGACTTTTTTGCATGTTTAACAGCAGAAGCTGAACTTTTTTTTTTTGCTGGTTTGTATTATAAAATGTAACATACAGTCCAGAGGTAAAATTCCATTATGACCCCAAAAGGGAGTCTGGGTTCCTTTCTACGTAAGTTTATGACCCCTGGTGCCAGCAAGTCTGTTACTCTGTGACATCTTTATTCTAAGAGGACACTTGGCAGATTGCTTTAGCCCTCTTTGTTCGGGCTTCAAAGGAACATGGCAGATAAGGAAAAAAAGGAGGGAAAACCCTCTCTTCGCCTTACCTTTCTGCCTACACATTCCCCATTATTAAAAAGGACATTTAGAACCCAAAATCCCCTTTCCGAAGTACACCTAACTTTTGTAATTTGTATACTCCCTCATATAACCTATACGCCTTGTATTTTTTACCTTTTTAAAGCATTAGATAAAGTAAGAATGTGTGAATCATGTTGATGTATTCTTAAAATTGTCGTGTTTAGTTACATTTCACCTGCCATTTTACAACACATGATGCATAGTGCATGATAATAACTTATACAGCTTACATTCTTTAATACTCTGAATTAAAGTTCCTCCGTATGTTTTGAGAGGCCCCTTATTATGCATATGAGCAGTGCAGAGACAAAGAAAATCTCGCGCTCAAACTTTTGCCATAAAACCATTGGTCAGTCAGTAGAGAATGGGTGTGACTTGACCCGTAGTTAAAACCCATACTCCCCAAAAATTGGCGCAGAAAGTTTCCGGCAGAAGGTCTCCGCAGAAGTGCCCCTTATGGGGCAGACTGCATTTCTGTACCCACGTGAGTCACCTGAGTCCACATTTTTTGTTTTCCAGCAAATTAAATTCAGTTTAAAGTTTGCGTCTCGCGTATGCTCCGATCTGCGTCGCCAACTCCACACCAACAAAGGACTTCTTAAAAGACTTTATCTTCCAAGCATCCGAGAAACCCGCACAATGAGAGCCAAAAACAGGTATTTAGTTGTGCGTTAAAGCTGTGCCCCTTTCAAAAAGGTGTTTTTTATAATCTTGGTGGTCCTTAATAGTTGTGTGGAACTGAGCGAGAGTTGCCATTCTTTTATCTAAAGTCTTTATTTCCTTGCTTTCTTTTCTACGTTTTTGTTGTGATGTTTTGTACGTTTGTTTGTCATATGTTAGACTAGTCAATAAATCACACTATAATTGGATTGTCTTTGTTTTGCCTCACAGAAAAGGTCAATTAAACGATAAAGTCTTGCTATAAGCTTTACTAAAACAAGTTTACTAAAACTTCTAAACTATTCATCTACTTCACAAGAAGTAGTTATAATTCCCTTTCTAAATAAATAAATAATTACAAAGTCCGCTCAGACGAGCGGGCGAAGTCATTGTTATATTTATTTCCTTAAATTAACTATGAGTTAATTCAGAATATTAATAATTAATAATAACTCATTATTGATCGATCATTAATATTCATAAACTGAGCTAATTTTGCTACAAAAACTACATTTATAAGTTCTATAAATCAGCTTGTGCATACATATCAACATTGCAATGATTAGCCATGTTTCCATTCAAAGATTGTAATGTAGCAAAATTTAAACATTCCATAAAACATTTACAAATAGAGCAGTGTTTCTACATCATGGCATGAAGAAAATAAACTTCCTGAGAAAGCTGCATACAGTAAATGTGTTGTCTAAATGTTGCATAATTGTGTTTAAACTCTGTCATGTTATCACAATTTTAGAGGTGGGTCTGATGTTTGGCAACATAATCATGCTAGACCAGGGATGGGCACACTCTGTGCTGCAGAGTTTTGCTCCAACACTAATCAAACACACCTGAACAACCCAATTAGTGCCCTCAAGCTCACTAGATAGCTACAAGCAGGTGTGTTTGATTAGGGTTGGAGCTAAACACTGCTGGACACCGGCCCTTCAGATCCAAATGTATCTGGATTAATATAGACGTAGCCTTAGTTCACAGGTGTCAAACTCAGTTCCTGAAGGGCCACAGCTCTGCACAGTTTAGCTTTAACCCTAATTAAACACCTAATCAAATGAATTAGTAATTCAGGCTTGTTTGAAACCAACAGTTCTTTTCACCCCATAGACTTCCATTCATCCCCAAGTGAATGCGACGGACTGGAAATGCAAGCTTGTGCGACAAGTTTCGCATGTTGCTGCATTCCAAAGTTCAAGCTAGGTAA
Source organism: Danio kyathit (assembly GCA_903798195.1). Taxonomy (NCBI): domain Eukaryota; kingdom Metazoa; phylum Chordata; class Actinopteri; order Cypriniformes; family Danionidae; genus Danio; species Danio kyathit. The sequence continues at coordinate 33,840,359 of LR812520.1, read as the reverse complement.
ACTCTGACCAGCGAAATCGCATTATGTGATTGCGTGAGACCAATAGAAGATCAAAACATGACCTCTCTGTACAGAAATTAAAAATTTAGACCAATCGCTCGCTTTTTTAATGTTTAATCATCTTGTTTAATCTCACCCCTTTTCGCAGCACTGTACAACAGAATTTTGCAAGCTCAAACTCTAGTGTGACCGCGGCACAAGTGCGTTGAAGCAGGGATGGAACTAAACTTTGTAGAGTTTGACACCCTTGCCTTAGTTTCTTCCTTGGAGACCAATAAAAAATTAACCGTGTTAACCTTTACTGTGTGGAACATTTATAAAAGGGCACATTCTCTTAATATCACATATCAGCAATATTTAAATAAAGTAATCTTTTTGGAAACATACAATAGTAATTTATGTTTGAGTTTATTTACTTTTTCTCAATTTAATATGCTTCATCTTCATGCTTAAATATCTACAATATGCAGAGTGAGTGGTTTAATGTCCCAGTCAGAGCTTAACTGGGTTAGTTATGATTGATAGATGAAGACATTAAACATGCATGATCTGCATGCAGTTCCATTTTATTAACACAAATTGTTGCACACTATCTGTTATACTGAAGTAAAAATCGACTGGAAATACATCAAACACACAGACACACAAAAGAGGTAAATATAGTATACACCTCAATGTCCAACTTTAAAGGGGTAGTTCAACCAAAAAATGAAAATACTGTCATCATTTACTCATCTCCCACTTGTTCCAAACCCATTTGAACACAAAGGGAGATATTTGAAAGAATGCTGAAAAAAAACATTTCATTTCACAGTATTCTTTTTTGTTTTGTTTTTACTGTGAATGTCAATGGCTGCTGTTTCAAATATTCTTCACAATATCCTTTTTTGTTGTTAAACTGATGAAAGAAACACAAAGTTTAGAACCACTTGAATGTGAGTACAGTAAATGGTGAGGAAATTTGTCATTTTTAGGTGAACTATCCTGTATATGAGTTTCAATGTGTTTGCTGCTGGTTTATAGTATGTGTTGTTACATCTGTTAGTACAGTATGTTAGTACACCTGTGCATATATACAGTATACATACAGTACTATGTGTGTGTGTGTTTCATAAATTTCCGTGAGGATGAATCCATTTACATATAAAAACCACTGTAACAGGATGTTATGTTCCACATTAGTTTTAAGTGTATTAGTTTTTCTCACCCTCGTATCTCCGTTCTCAGTCCACTCCTAGGTTGCTTATTGGTTCAGTTAACTGTCCATCATAGTTCAGGGTTCATACACATTTTTACTACTAAAATTCCATGACGTTTCAATGACTTTTCCAAAAATTTAAGGTAAATATTTATGATCTTGTTTCGTGTTTCATGTAATGTCTACATACAGGTAGTAAATAAGAAAAGAAATGTATGTTCAAATTTATTACAGCATATCAAAAAATATGTGACAATCCATGTTGTTTATATTTATATCTGTAAAATAGTTTTTAGAAAGTATCTTGCTGTCTGTTTGAAAATTTTATAATGTTGGCTTATGTTTTCACAAGACTTAAAATAAGTACAGATTAGCCTTTAGCACCCACTGTATGTTACCTCTGTAGTTAGATATTGTTTTTGGACACGACACTTAAAATGCATCTTGAATTATGGTGAAAGCAAGTGAAAGAGAGGCGAAGCTAAAATTGCTTTTGATTTTTTAGGATATTGCTTTTTACCCTTTTTATATATATATATATATTTATTTATTTACCCATCAAATATAGTGTCAGGTATAAGTCAAGTTCCTCTCAAATATATTCAAGTACACAGATAATTGTTAAACAAATTTTCATGACTTTTTCAAAACATTGTGTTTATTTGTTTTTCTGAAACTTTTCCTGGCCTGTAAAATGCCTTTTCGAAATTTCATGACTTTTCCAGGTTTTTCAGGACCGTGTGAACCCTGATAGTTATGACGGTGCCAGTTCCACCAATCCCCGGATGAGACGCGAGGATTTAAAGATCTTTTTTTTTTTTATTTATTTATTTTTTTTATCAACCATAAGTTTAAATACAAACCATTATGGCAAATTCAACAATCCAATACCTACAGTATAGTGTTAGTATATGTTAGTGAATGAAGAGTTTAGCTAGAATAATTAGGTTATTTACCAAAAAGTCTAGGTCTTTGTCCTTCAAAAATATACCAACTTTGATTGAGACCACAGGATTTAAAGATCTGCCAGATCAGTGAGTGGTGTGCGCTCTGCCTCAGCGTACCTTTGTGCTCCACATGTCTGTTTGTGTCATGGTTAGTTGGCGATTTATTACTTCAGTTTTTCTGAAGAATATCAAGTTTACTTGTTGAACTTCATTAGCTTTAAGTAACTGCTTTGCTGGTTGTTGTATGATACTAAACTGAGCAATATTACCTGCTATACACTTTTTTTTATACACACATACACTTATTTAACAACACACTTTACATGCCAATTTGCACATAGCAGCTGCACATATTATGTTGTATATAGTAATATAGCTGTACAAACACTTGTCAATTTGTATATTTGCATTCACTTTTTAAAATATATTTATTATCTGTTTTTTAGTCCTGTCTGTAATTCTGTTGCACTGTAGAAGCTCTGTCACGAAAACAAATTCCTCGTATGCGTGAACATACCTGGCAATAAAGCTCTTTCTGATTTCAGATTCTGATTTATGAATATGATATGTTGTTAGGTTTTTTTTAGTTTATCTTTTTTTTTAGATTAGCCTGATGTTTTGCCGTCTGTGTAATTTTGAGTTTTGTAGTTTAATTAGTTTAGATCGAGTGTCGTGTCCACTAAAGATATCGGATTTGATTTTCAGAATTTATTTATTTTTTGCCTAGTTTATGTCGAGTTCGGACTGCATGATTTTAAGCCCGATTTTGACAGGTTTTGAGAAATCGCCAACAAATTCCCATAATCAATGGCAAATCGGTGCTCTTTCACACGAGTAACAATCACACAGTATGAACTATCAAAGACGTGATCTGATAGAATCACAGATGAGTCGCCAACACCTGTGAGATATTTGGCAGGCTAAATATGTGGAGCTGTCAGTGATTCAAGTCATGCCGTGTGAACTGAGTTCTGACTGAAAATAACATCGGCAATTACCTACATCCAATGAAAGAGCAACATCCACTAGTATTGGTACCTACAGGCCAACAGGAGATTGGGGGAAAAGTTAAAAGTGCTTCTTCTCAGTCTAGACCCAAGAAATGTGCCCGTGTTTGTTTGACATGTCATCTGAGCAATACCACAACCAGGTCGAAAAAGAAAAAAAGTTGAGGAGAAATTGCTAATTCCCTTCAAAGGCCAGGTGAGTAAAATATTCCCATTATGTAGTTAATAATAAAAGATATACGACGTTATCTCGTGTTGTTTCCATGTCACTTCTCGCGTGTGCTTGGTTGTAAGCGACGTAGTTTTCGGACCGAGACAAAGTTGTTGGCTATTCTCCGATTTTAAAGTCATGCAATGTGAAACCCCCTGTCCCCGATCCATCTTGCAGTGTAAACAAAGCAGCAACAAAACGCTACCCCCGATAGTCATGCAGTGTGAAAACATCTGACACGACTACTTTAAAATTGTGCAGTCTGAACTCAGCATTAGACGTTAGATTTAAGGATTGTTTTGTTGATTTCTTTGATTTGGCTTACACTCATTGTTTTCATTTATGCAGAATATTGTAAATAGTTTTTTTTTTTACTTTATCATTGTCAAATCATTTGTTTAAACCACTGAGTAAAAAACTGCTTAAACTTAGAACTGATTCCTGCCTCATCTTTGATCTGTCGCACACATTACATGTCTCACCTAAATGCTACAGCATCCCTTTTAAACATCATAAACTCGTAACACAGGAGATGGAACATTAGAATGTGAAAATGTGTTCCTGTAAATGTGGAAAAACTAGTATTCATTTAGTTGCCATAGCAAGAATAGTCGCACATGCTATTTAGCATGGAGGCCATCATTTGCAATGCAGACAGTGTTCTGCGGTCCTCCTAATTAGTGTCACTTCGTATATAAAGCGTCTGTCTGCTAAATGACTAACAACTAAACACACCACAACAGCATTTATCCACATTAAATGAATGCTTGCCACTTCTCATATTTCAGCTATTTCCTGCTGTCAAACTGTTAAATCTACCACTAAAAATGCACTTTTTTTGCAGTCAGTTGTCAGAATACAGTCACAGTGAGTGTTAATTGATGACACTTTCTTATTCAAAATAAACCATACATTTTTCACAATATTTCACATGACAATTATAAATCACAGAAAGATTCTGAAGAACAGATTTTTTTTCACCACTGTAAAATGCAGTTATTATAGTAATGGTACTTTTAGGTGAATGAGATTTTAATGAACTGAAACTGAGAGAGAGAGATCTGTTGCCTCGAGGTTGGTGTTGAGCTAAACTGGCTTCTAGACCCTGCTAGACCAATCACAGTAATATCTTTGATCAAGAGTATGAAGATGACATTAATCACGTGTCATAAACGTTGTGGAACCCCACAGAGTCCACTAATCAGAACCTGTGAAACACAGTTAATGAAGGCACTGAATAGCCAACATCTGTCAGGCCAGGATTTACTCTATAAACTGCATCACACTGAGATTTGCCTAATCAGATTTTGGGCCAAGTGAACTAAAAAGAGCAATTCATCATGAGAGCACAGCCTTATAAAATCACAGATGTCAGTGCAGTGGAAAGTTCTGTGGGTGACAATGTGAAAACAAAACAAAAAAAGACACCACGAACAGCTCAGAATTAGCACAGTATGGCTGAAAACAGGAATCTTTTTTTTTTTGCATTTCTACTCCTACAAATATCACAATAAGTTAAGCATAAAATGTTTTTTTTTTGTTGGACAATAAATAAAATCACAAATGACAGTAAACTGACTATAACAAACCTCAATAGTGCAATAGTGTCAGTAACGTAAAAAAAAAAATTAAAATGTTTGCACCTTTTCAAACTATTTTGTTCCCAATTTAAACCCGACAATCAGTGAGAACTGATGATAAATTATTGTAACAAGCTAAACAGCATCAATAACTGAATGTAATTTTTAATTGTTAATGATTTTAACTGCTATTATCAGGGATAAAGTTTTAGACATTTGTAATAGCAAACAAGGGGGGGAAAAGCATGGCTTTTGCATCCCTGAATTCAATTTGTTTTGTCAGTCAGGCAGTGTCAGTCACACTAGCTACTGTATGTTTCCATCCACCTATTTTTATGCACATTTTGGAATATAGCATTCAAAAAAAATATTATTGAAATGCTAAGATGTGCATACATTTTGAAAATGTGCATAAAAAACATGCACACAACTGTAGGATATTATCTACAACCACAACACCACAGTTGAAACACATTTGCCTAATACATTCCAGCAAATGCATCAAAAAAGTCATGTTTTTTTTAGCCAAGAGCAACATCCCGCTCTCCCTCGTGAAGCTAATATGCAAGTAACTGAAACTGCAATTCATAGAAATTCCGCTAGGCCTGGCTCCATCATAGAGCACATTTCTATTGACCACAATATTAAAATGGCCAACTTTACAGCAGAAAAAAAGGTGTTTACAGCCTGGTACAAAAAACGATTTTGGTGTATATAGCTAATATTACCCTTTATGACAACTGTGAGGGGGGTGATTTTTTTTTTTTATAACTCATCCGTTTAATTTACAATAAGTTATATTAAGTCTGCATAATTAAGGATGTGGTCACTTGAGTAACAGCTAGGTCTCGCTGGTCGCCATCACATCACCTCAGCTGATTAGCTGCTGAACTCGGCATATACATTATATTTTTGTTTTGTTTTATGTAGCTTTACACAGTCAGTTACCTTTTGGAATTATTTCTTACAATTATCAGATAATGGCATACTGTGCATTTAACTGTGCTCACAAACCATTCAAGTGGCTTTCATTTCCCATGCAGGTGAGTGAAATTCTTATATACTTATACAGTATACCATGTAATGGACAAACCAATAGACAGACCACGTTGTAAGACCATGTTGTTTTGGTCATTGTAAAATCTCTTAGCCAAAGTCAGTCATCAAAGTGGTTTGGTATTATTGACTGCCAGAACTATATTGAGCATTTGCGCACACAAAAAAATGGTCTCATGCCTCCAAAAACCACTGAACGTTCAATGCGTTTTGTCTTTGTCTTTTGAGGTGCAAGTAATTTATTACATAAGAAAACAGTTGAAAATTTCATTGATCTTTTTGATATTTGGCGCCAGGTTATTAGGAAATGATGATTTTGTTCTTTGACTCATTAGAAACAGTGCTTTGTTAGTAAACATTGTATGCGGTATTCCAGTTTTGCACATACATCTTATTACATTACTGTCTGATTGATTTTCTCAATCACAGTGACACTCTCCAAATTTTGGTGGCCTAAAAATTAATTATGTACTTAATTATGCCCTGTGTAAGTACATCTATTTACAGTACTCAGACTCATCAAGCAGCATAATTACCGATTGCATAGTACAACAAAACTATTTGCTTTCATAATTATTTTGAAATAAATACTTTTTTGTTCAACATTCCAAACAAACCATTAAAGGGTCATAAACCCCCCCTCTTTTGATTCAAGTCTACTTTAGAATTTTTTCCCAAAAAATGCTCTATGATGGGCGTGGAGTGCTGCAAGCAGAGGGAGGAGTGGAAAAAGCAGAGCAGTGAACAACTGTTGTCAGTTGGCTCACAAAATCAGACACAAACCGTGAGGAGACCCATGATTTTATAGTTTACAAAGTTAAAATGCAAAGAAATAAACAGTAAGTAATTTAATGTCCTGCTACATTTGGTATTTGTAATTCCATATACACACTTCTCTCCTCCTCAATCCCCGGGTCTGAATGTAGACACAGTGGATGGCAGTGCAGTAGCTCTCTTGCTCTGTCTATTTCAATCATTAGCCCTGCTGGTAATCTAGAGTATTCGTCACCTTAGAATTATAAGGTTATATCTGACATTTTTTGTCAAAATTGAGTTATTCACATATTCTTATTAAAAGACAACTTATTTACATTATGTGATGTTTTTTTATAAGTTGTTTACATTTTAAGACTTTTTATTTAAAAAACAAAAATGTTTTTTCTACAAAGTTGAACTCTAGCTTAGCTCTATAAGGTTCTTTCTGTTAGCCAATCAGCATTTTTTAATGCACACAAGAGGACCAATCAGAATCAGCTTTCTTTGTCATTTTGCAGGACTGCTCCTTTGACAGCGGGAAAACTAAATCAATCGACTAAATCAGGGATGTCCAAACTCGGTCCTGGAGGGCTGGTGTCATGGAGAGATTAGCTCCAACCCTAATCAAACACACCTAAACCAGCTAATCAAGCTCTTACTAGATATACTAGAAACTTCCTATCAGGTGTGTTGTAGTAAGTTGGAGCTAAACTCACCAGGACACCGGCCCTCCAGGACTGAGTTTGGACACCCCTGGACTAAATAATGCCACACCACACAAAATTGAGAAAAAAACCTGAAACTGAAAAGATGTGTGTAAATGTGATGATTTAGAAGCATTTTTTGACATTGAGATGAAATGTTATATTTTACATTGTTGAAAAAGAAACAGTTATGTAATATATTAAATGTAAAACATTTTTATTTGTGTATATACAGTATAGTCAGTGAAACATTTTTTCAGTGTTTATTAAACTCATTTGCTCATTGTCTGTTTTCTTTTAAAGTCTTTTTTAAAATTAAGCCTTGAAGGACAAATACTTAATTTAATTAATTGGGCAAATAATCCAATAAATATACAGTAATTCAATAATTCATATAAAGTATAAAAATTGAATAAATATTAACATATTACAGTTTTTCTCCGTCGCTTTGGTGCATTTCTCACAACACTATTTACATTTGCACAACAGTTAATGCATTTGTCAAAACAATTAGTGCAAACTGCAAAACCTAGTGGATAACATGCAAAAGTGCATCACTTGCTAAAAGCAAGTATTCATGTCAGTGAAAGTGTCAGTGTCATCAAAATAAAAAGTCCTGACACCATTGTTTATGACCAAGATAGTCAAATGGCTTTGTCATGTTTTCATTATGACAGTTTACTCAAAATTTATTCCAATGCAAAAAAGTCAGATTTTGGTGACACTTCCGGAAAATGCTCAAGACAGCACCTATATACTATTTGCTCAGCCATTTGAAAACTACAGTAAAGTTAGACATCACTGCATTTAGTGAGGTATCTGAGTTCAAGACACTGAATATGTATGTTTCACATGTTTACTGCATTTACTCTTTACAATTCTAATTTATTCACAGCATTGTGCAAAATAATAAATACACCCTTATTTACAACAAACATAAACTTCCTTTGGGTAGAGCTGTGCACAACTGTAAACAATATTGCAGTACATATTGGAACTGAACCTACAACATACACAGGTCTGTAAATCATTCATCAAATTGTTCAATTTAGAAGACATTTTTAGGAAAAAAAAAGATACATTTTTTTTAAATAAAATTAGCTTGACATATTTTGACAATTAGTTCAACATTTTTGTATGTAATGACTCAAGTAATGAAATGAGGACTATTAGTTTTATATGGAATGACTATTCAGCATCCACAAGTTTAGTTCATTTTGACTGACATGACATAAGCAAATGATAATGTTATAAAACAGCAAAGAGTTATACGAAAGCAATTGATGCATGTCCAAAAGCATTTGCAATTTGTTGGAAGGAATGAGAAACTGCTATTATGATGTGCACAAATTAATAATTGTTTTGAGAAATGCATTAACTGTTGTGCAAATGTAAATAGTGTTGTGAGAAATGAACCAAAGTTACGGAGAAAAACTGTAATTTGATAAAATTAACATCTGTACTGGACAAAATACTTAGCCCAGCCTTGGATGATTAATTTGAACAAAAAAAAATATTCAACCTAAAACATTAAATAAATGTTATAGAAAGCAAAAAATTTACTTTCCCAAGCATAAACATGTTGTTACACCACCAAATTATATATTTTTTAATTGCATTTCTTGAAAAGTAATGCTTCAATGAATGATCTGCCAGATAGAACCTTATAATTCCAAGCGGAAAATGACTTTTCAGAATTAGAAGGTTCTATCTGCATTTACTGTGGTTTATATACTCCAATTTGCAAATGAGAGAAAAGAGAACTTTGATAATTTACATGTAGAGTACATTTAGGGTCTCTGTCATGTTAATGTATGAAAGAGAACTCACTCGATCATTAATTTTCTTGTCGGCTTAGTCCCTTTATTAATCTGGGGTCGCCACAGCGGAATGAACCCCCAACTTATCCAGCACATTTTTATGCAGCGGATGCCACACTCATACACTACGGACAATTTAGTCTACCCAATTCACCTGTACCGCATGTCTTTGGACTGTGGGGGAAACCGGAGCACCCGGAGGAAACCCACGCGAACACAGGGAGAACATACAAACTCCACACAGAAATGCCAACTGACCCAGCCGAGGTTCGAACCTGCGACCCAGCGACCTTCTTGCTGTGAGGCGACAGCACTACCTACTGCGCCTATGTTTGCTATATGGAATGCAAAAACTTTGAAGTTCAATATCTCAAAATCATTCAGAACGCAGATAGAACCTTATAATTCCAAGGTGACGAATTTTGAAAATAGGCGAACACAGCAGCAGGAATAGGCGATGTGTCTGAATGGTATTGAACTCAATTGATAAAATACTAAGTCCGCCATTCTCCAATTCTCGTACAGCTCTCCCGACAAGAATGCTTGCTGCACACAAACAGCTTTGCTGTATCGACCCTGACAGCGTCGTGGGGAAAAACATGCAACAAACCCTGTGGATCATGGAAACAAATACATATCACCCTTCATGAACGGCTAAATGCCCAGTCATTGGGTCTCACAGCTTGGCAGGTCTACCTTGCTTTCAGCAAGCACAAGCATGCAGTCATGAATAATTAAGAAGCAGTGTCTTCTCATTGGATAAGAAAACTCAGCTATGAATAATAATGGAAAACTGATGGGTCATCACTCCACCAGCAGATGCGCACTACATCACCAATTTTGATGCCACCCCAAAAATTTTACTCGGAAGATGAAATTAGCTGACAAAAGCTCAAAATGATCCAGTTTTAAATCTGTTTAAAAATGTAAAAGGTACTTGAGGGTTTCTTGAACCTTTAAAGCCATCTAAATAAACTAACATTCTAAAGAATCCCCATCCATAAAGAAACCAACATTCTAAAGAAGGTCTTTGGAAACCTAAAATGCCCTTTTTAATGCTAAAAAAAGCTTTGAGATGGTGCAAGCTTTTATTTAATCCAGCTCTTTGAGTGAAGCATGCAAATTGATGTCTTTTACACATAATGTATCACTGTTTACCCTAGAGTGTCCCTCTGTTTTCACAAGTATTATGAAAACTGATAATGACATTTTTGCTAATAAGCTGGTGTCAGGCTTGTTAACACATACAGCGCACGCCATCTGAAATATGGTTATTTATTTGAAGTGACCAAGCTTATGACCTCTGATTGAGAAGGAGTACAAACTCAAGTAGCACTGCAAACATTTGATTATAGGTTTTGTCATTGCAGAGCATAAAATATGCATACCTATTTTAATATATGGCCCTCTTTAGAACGATAACCCATCGGTTCATTTTCATTCTCCTTGAAAATAATTGTCTTTTTTTTTCAGGGGGCTTAAAGGTGAGAGCAGCTTATTTGGCCAGATAATTTTGAGTTTATAGAGTGCACTGGATACTTGTTTTGTTTTATGCGAGACCTGTCAGCTGCTCCGGGCCCCATGATGAAGCATCTCGCCTCGGGTTTAAGTGATAACAGAGAAGCTGCTAGGCCATAAAACCACATGCTCAGAGTCACTAATCACAGCCATTCATCAGCACCACCTCATTTCCATGGACCACAAGGTTCTTGCTCCCATAGCTGCGTTTAGAGCACAATGGGAAACCTCAGATGACATTCAACAGTTTGATATTGACAGTGGAAGTAACTTTTCTGAGCGAGTATATTGGTTTTTCACACACATGTTTAGGGGAAATGCTGAGCAAAATCAAGATGGGATGCTCAGAGTGTGCTAAGAGCATTACATTTATTTAGAGATGGTACAGAAAGGGTAACTGAAATTCAAATTTGACTCAGGATGTAAAAATAACTGAAAAAAGAAAGAAAAGAAAAGAAAAGAAAAGAAAAGAAAAGAAAAGAAAAGAAAAGAAAAGAAAAGAAAAGAAAAGAAAAGAAAAACTTGAAATGTTGGGAAAAATGTTTAGGAAAAAAACGTGTTTAGGGAGAAAAGAGTTTGAAGATTTAAAATACAGCTAGATAAATAATAATAATAACAATAATAATAATAATAATAATAATAATAATAATAATAATAATAATAACAATAATAATAATAATAATAATAAGCATATAGTGGAGGCCAAACATAATTTTTTGTGGTCTCAAAGGAGACCACAAGTCTCTCACAGGACATCAACCCCCGGTTTCACAAACATGGTTTAAGGCTATCATGGATTAAATTGCATGTTTGAGCTGTCTCAACTAAAAATAACTTGCCGTGAGATGTCTTAAAACATGTCAGTGACATTTTTTGTCTCCAGGTGCACACCAGTAATGTATTTTTCTAAGGCTGTTTTTATATAAATGTGGCTTAAATAGCCTAATTTAACTAAGGTCTAGTCCTGGCTTAAACTAAGCCCTGTTTGTGAAACTGGGCCCAAAAGTCTCTCAAAAGACATCACAAGTCTCTCACAGGACATTGCAGTCTCTCAAAGGCCATCAATAGCATCTCACAGGACATCTCAGGACAAACCTAGTTTTCGTCAGGATATCATAGTTTCCTGAATTATTCATTCATTTATTTATTAATCAGGAATCGGGACAGTGGAATGAACCGCCAACTAATCCAGCATATGTTTTACACAGCGTATGCCCTTCCAGCTGTAACCCAGCACTGGGTAACACCCATACACTCTCGCATTCACACACACTATGGTCAATTTAGTTTATTCAATTCACCTAAAACGCACGTCTTTGGACTGTGGGGGAAACCGAAAAGCACCTGGAGGAAACCCACTCGAGCACGGGAAGAACATACAAACTCCACACAGAAATGGCTTCTGGCCCAGCTGTGACTCGAACCAGCGACCTTCTTGCTGTGAGGTGACAGTGCTAACCACTAAGCCACTGTTTAATTTTAGGACATTTAAACAAGAGACTTGATATGTTTATACAACTCTATTATTGCTGTGTACACACACACATTTCAAAAGTAGATTTTGCATCAAAGGTGCCCTTACATGACCAACTTCTCTTGTCGTGGCTTAAAGCATCATCATTGTGGCCTTCACCTGGACAGCCTGCTTTTGGAGGATCACTTTAGAATAACTCACCATATTGTAAAGTAAGTGAAAACTGTAATGTTTGTCATCTTACTTATGACAAATAGTAGTATTACTGTCAGATCATTAAAGTCAGCATGAAACAGAAGTTAAGTTTCTGAAATAAGAAATCAAAAAATGTAGAGCAGTGTGAGATTTTTTTCATTTGGGAAGCAATTGGATCATTAGAAGATGGGGGTTGCTAAGAAAATGGAGGAAGATTTGTATTTTGTACACAGTTGTGGAGGATTACTGTCCACCGGAATCACTGTTGGCACCCTCTGGTGTAGCTTTTGTTTCAGATATATCAATAATAACAAGCAGTACTATATACATATAAAAAAAACTGAGAGGAGTTTGAAAATTTTAGATCATTTGGAACAGTGTTCATTTACAGATATCTCAAATGTATTTATTTATTCATTCATTCATTCATTTTCTTTTCGGCTTGGTCCCTTTATTAATCTGGGGTCGCCACAGCGGAATGAACCGCCAACTTATCCAGCATGTGTTTTACGCAGCGGATGCCCTTCTAGCTGCAATCCATCTCTGGGAAACGTATTTATTTATTAATTTAATTAATGAAAGTATTTATTTATTTGTTTGTTTTATTTAGTTAATACACTGCCTGACAATCAATCGATCAATCAATTAAAGCACATGAATTGACCAGCAGTTGAAAAAAACTAAATCAATAAAACTGTCTTCCTTTCACTTTAGTTGCTTTTGGGTGTGTCCAATTAAATCCAAATTCCAGATCATGAATTAAACATTTTTTGGAGGTTTCAGATCTTGTTTTTCATTTATTTATTATTTTATTCAACCAGAATACATTTTCGGAATATTTGTAGGCGTGCTTGCATGCGTGAGTTTCTGAGATTCCTCTCCAGAGCATGTTTGTGCATGACACCTCACTCTGGTGATACTGATTTAGCACAAAGATGCACTTCATGCCACAGTGCTCCAAGACAGCATTTTGGTGAAAACAGAAAACCGCATTGTTTGCTTATTAAAAAATATTCTCCACATGGGTGCCCACAGCACTATTCATATCGTTCAGACTGGGTAGATGGAGTGTGCTGACAATACGCTGTTTAATACGCTCCCATTTCCTCTCAGCACAATGCTTCATATAGTGGCACAACCTCCAAACGTAATGAGACAACGAGGGTAATGAATGATGTGCGATATGAGATCATCGCTCTTTGTATGGAACTGATAAATAAGTAGCACTTAACCTGACTCTCTGTAAAAAGTCATATATAAATGACTATGCATTTACACCGCGCAAAACATAACATCTAGGGCTTTCTATTGCATACACTATGCAGACAGAATCCAGTCACTTCATTAAAACAAAAATAGCTTTAATGCGGAATTTCACAGAGTTTGGCTGGATTTTTGATGGATTTACACCCACAAAAATGATGTTTGCGGTTTGTTCAAACCACTTATTTAAAATGAACTGAAACAACACATTTTTTTATTGTGACAACTTAATTATTTTATGTTCAATCCACTTATATTTGTAAAAAGTATTAAGTTAACTTAATCCCTTCATGTTGTCCCAACACACATCTTTTGTGTGGAACCCAGCATTTCTTTACAGTGAGTGTAAGCAAGATTTAAAACTAGTACTTTAAGAATACATTAATTCAATTTGAACAGTTTTCATTTCAAATATTAAAAATAAATAAACAAATAAATAACATGTCTTGTTATAAGTTGCTTTATGTCATTTAAACGGAACAACTGGGTCTTGAAACTTCACAGAAAAAAGCTGAAGCTACATAGGGGCCTTTCTTAAGACTCTTCAGAATTTAGCATTTTAAGTTTTTAAATCTTCATCTTTATTTCTAACCTATATATTCATGACACTGGCTTTGAAAAAATGTGAGTATTGTCATTTCTTGTTTATATGTTTATGCTACATATGTTGTGTATATATATTTGGTAACAGAGACGATTTTTTGTGGGGGTGGGGGGTTATTGTCAATTATTCTGTACAATTTTTTCTTCTTTTTATTGGTTTTGTTAAATATCTTGAAAATGTTAAATAAAACAAAATATTATAAAATAACCTCTTGTTTTGTGACTCTTTACAAATTTTTGTTAAACTGAACGTTTCAAACTTTAATTACTTATTTTAGTAATTAAGACAAAGCACAGAAAAATAAAATAATGAAAACAAATTTCCAGAAATAACACAAAGAACAGCTAATGAATGAATAGAGGCATTTCATTTCAAATTGTTTTTTGTAATTATATTTTACTGCATTTTATTCATAAATAATACTAATGGTTATTGACATGACATTGCATTTTTCACTGTAACACATAAAAAAATGGAATATGATTAGTACTGTCATCAATTATAATGCAGTAAATGGTTAAACATTCATTTGTCTTCCATGGACCTCTTGTTATAAAAACTGCTGTGTTATTTATTTTATTTTTTTGTACATTTCTGAGCCAAATTTGAAAACTGCCTATGGCAGAGGTGCCTAACCATATTCCTGGAGATCTAACTTCCTGCAGGCTTCAACTGCAACCTTGATCAAACACACCTGTCTTTAATTACCAAGTGCTTCTTTAGATCCTACTTAAGCTGCGGTCACACTGGACTTTTCTCCCCATAGACTTCCATTCATACACACGCGAATGGGTCAGACCAGAAACGCAGGGTTAAGGCCGATTTATACTTCTGCGTCAATCGCACGCGTATGCTACGGCGCAGCCTACTTGTGGACGCATAGCCCCTCGCCGTGGCCGTCAGTGTCGTTGACGCGCACCTCTCAAAAAATGTAACGCGTAGCGCAAGCTCTGTGATTGGTTGGCTTGGTAGCGCTGACGAGTGTGGGCGGAGGTGAGAGCCGCGCGCCCGATGCAGCGAGTGTTTACAAGTGTGGAGTCCCGTGAAGGAGCTCTGGAGACTGTTGTTTTGTGTTTACCTCATGATTAAAGTTGTTGCACGTCCGCCGGTTCCCGCCTCAAAATGAGTGAATTTGAGCCATTTGTACATTAAGGAAGTGTTCAGAAAAAACTAAACACCAGCGAAGAAACTCGACGCAGAGAAACATAAACACCTACTGCCACCTAGTGTTTCGGAAGTGTATTGCAGAGAAACAGAAACAGCGCGCAGAAGTATAAATGCACGGCTACGCGTCAGGAATGCGCCGTGGGTCACGCCAATCACTTGACGCAGAAGTATAAACCAGGCTTTATGCGTCAAGTTTCGCACTTCGCTGCATTGCAAAGTTCAAGCTTGGTGAACTCTGACCTGCGAAATCGCATCACTAGACCACGTGAGACCAATCAAAGATCAAAACATGACCTCTCTGTACAGGAATTTAAAATATGGACTTGTTGCTCGCTTTTTTTAATGTCTAATCATCTTGTTTAATCCCGCCCCTTATCGCAGCGCCGTACGACATAATTTCGCAAGCTCAAACT
This sequence comes from Danio kyathit, assembly GCA_903798195.1. Classification (NCBI taxonomy): domain Eukaryota; kingdom Metazoa; phylum Chordata; class Actinopteri; order Cypriniformes; family Danionidae; genus Danio; species Danio kyathit. The sequence goes on along the minus strand of LR812520.1, from coordinate 33,824,446 downwards.
CTAGTGTGACCGCAGCTTAAAGGTGCAGTATGTAAGTTTGACACCCAGTGGTTAAACTAGGTGTTGCACTCCTGGATCAAAACAAACGTGAGCGTGGGTTGCCAGTTTGAATATAAGGAGCGAGTGATTTAAACTGTGTTCTAAATAAAAGCAACGACACGGGATAGAGGGAATATTTTCCATATTAAAGGGAGTTTTTGTCCTAACCAACACCTCGAATTGAATGATTAGAAAAGGCTTCTATTTCTCACAGCTGAACTTATGAAACCTATGACAGTGATCACCTCAGGTAAATCTCGTGTGCTTTATTCAGAGCTAAATGCTAACAATATGAGTTTGAATGCCATTTTACATTTAATGATGTTGAAGAGGGTTAACATGTATTAAACAGATTTTAAACGTTTCATGAGTGAGTGCATATTCTGTGCTTCTGAAAGGCTGTATTCAAATTTCTGTCGTGTTTCGTCTGGTACAAACAGCCAAATAGCTGATCACTGCCTCTCTCGTCACAGCATGTTGTTAGGACACGCGGTTACAATGTAACCTGCTCACCTAATGTTTACGTTCGTAATATTTATGTAATTTGCTAATTAATAACCTCATGTGGAACTGAATCTGGTCTCCCATACTGTCCTTTTCGGTCTCGGACGCACGCTTTCAGAGCCTTTCTGAATGAATGAATGAATGAAATGCGCTGTTTTCCAACAAGGCAACCCGGAGTGCTGAATTATAATTGGCTAAAATGGCATTGTGCATGTGAAAATTACCTAAACAAAGACAGCGTTCCGGCACGGAAAAAACATTTTCAAAGCAGAATATCTGACTTCAGCATTGTTTTTCAGTTAAACAAGTATGTTCACTTGGGATGTTTCTTAAATATCTGCACACATATTATGGTATTTTTATGCTTTAGAAGAGTAAAAAACTTACATACAGCACCTTTAAGTTGGTTAGTTGTGTTTGATCAGGGTTGGAGCTAAACTGCAGGAAGGTAGATCTCCAGGAACAGGATTGAGCACCCCTGGCCTATGGTGTAAGGGGTCTCAAGCATAGTTTAATAATTTACAACTCTTAGAAATAATAATAATAACAACAATAATAATAAAGAAATTTGTAAAATCAGTAGGGGTGTCAAAATTAATCGTTTCTTCAGTGCACCGCGATGCAGACGCCGACAATTCGGTATCGGTTCAGTAATAATCATTCAGTAATAATCATAACCGGTTATTATATACTGATGTCATTTATCTCACATGCGCTATGTCGCCGTAGCTACTATGGCGAGAGAGGCGAGCGGCGAGCGTGAGTACAACGCTCTAACTACGTAAAAACTCAGAAACTGTGCACAATTTCACTGCGTGTGTGTTTGCTGAACTCTGTTTCACTGATACTTACAGCAAAAGCCCCTATTTCACGGCGATTAAGAGAGTGAAAGTAAACTCCATTTCTCTCTCACTGTAGCCCATGTGTGCAGCTGTGAAGAGCATCAGCGTGTAAGAGCCAATCGCAGCCCTTTCTGTTGAGCCCGTGACCAATCAAAGGGGTGTAAGAAAGAACTTGGTAGTTGGTAGACAAGGCTCAGAAAGCGAGCGGGATAATTATATTTGTTTATTTGCTATAAATGCTCGTGTTGCTTAAAGGTACAGTTTATATATCTGAAGATAGAGGTAAAGTTGGTTTTATATTGAGATATTCAGACATTCTCCTTAATATTATAATTTCAGAAAAGTATTTTTTGCAAATTCTAAATAGGGAAATCATATTAGCAGCCAATGATAATCAAAGTACAACATTGTTCACAGTCAATTAGATAGTGTTAATGTTGTTTGTTACTTGTATGCTAATTCCAATCGAATATTCAAAAGTAATATGATAAACAATATAGAGACTTCTAAATGAACGAATGTGTGAATATAAAACCAACTTTATCTTTATTCTGACTGTTGGTATTAAAGGACAAAATTGTTTTACAAATAGTTTATAAATATATTTATACATTTTAATACAAGAATTGCTGTGCTGTGAAGAAAATATAAAACTGTGTATGGAAAGCATCGTCAATGCACCGTGATGCACCAAGATATCGAATTGAACCGAATTGATGGCATGATAATCGTAACCGAACCGAACCGTGAGACCAGTGTAGGTTCACACCTCTAAAAATCAGTATTAAATGCCGGCACCAATAGCCTAGTGGTTAAGTGCGTTGATATATAGCACCAATTGTGCTAAGGGCCAAAGTCCTTTGCCGATCCTTTCCCTCTCTCTGCTCCCCATGATTTCCTGTCAATTCTCTACACTGTTCTATGCGTTAAAGGTAAAAAAATAAATGCAAATTATATTAAAAATAAATAATAATAATATTAAATAATTATATTAAAAAAGTCAGTATTAAATACCTAAGGCCTAATTTTCCAAGTGGCTATTTTAGTAAATAACAATCTTTTTTTTTCATCCATATGTTTCTAAAACAATAAGAACTTAATACATTCCGTCACAGAACACGATGTCCTCTAGTGTAACACTGCAGTATATGCTAATTTTAAATCAGCAATTCCACAGGAAACTTTAATTGTAGCATCCCATTCAAGATCATGTGACTGAAGCCCCCTGTGAAGCCCATGACGTGCACATGTTAAGTTTTTATTTCAGAATTTTTTGCACATTTAACATTTTTGGAACCACTATATAATTGACATAATTGTTGTACCTTGGTGTGACACCCCTATTTATTATATTTATTATATAATCAAACGAGTACAAAAAGTCATAAAGAATAAAAAATATATATTTCATTCACTCATTCATTCATTTTTCTTCGGCTTAGTTTCTTTCAGGGTTTCAGTTATTCATCAGGTGTTGCCACAGCGGAATGGACCGTCAACTTATCCAGCATATGTTTTACACAGCGCTTCTCTTCCAACTGCAACCCAGTACTGGGAAACATCCATACACACTCACACACTCACATACACTACGGCCAATTTAGTTTATTCAATTCATCTATACCACATGCCTTTGGACTGTGGGGGAAACCGGAGCTCCCGGAGGAAACCCACGCAAACACGAAGAGAACATGCAAACTCCACACAGAAATGCTAACTGACCCAGCTAGGACTCGAATCAGCTACCTTTTTGCTGTGAGGCAATAGTGCTAACCACTGAGCCACCGTGTCACCCAAAATTTCAAATGAAAATAAAAAGCACTATGTGAAGATACGTGTCCAACAATGAAAAGAAATAAATCCCATGCTCTTTGCATATTACTGTTGTACAGTTCAGTAAAAAGAAAAAAAATAAGTAAATAAAATAAAGTGTGAGAATTTATTTTTTTTAAATGACCTCTTATAGGCTACTTTCTTAAACATCAGCCTTTAAACTATATAAAAATGATATTTTTTCTTCAAAAAGCCTATGTTGTCAACTACCCATATATTAGCAGCAGCATTCTTTTCAGAAAAGCAATTTATAAAAGCATTTTCTTTTTCTTTTTAAAATCTCTCTTCATGATCCACTTGTCGATCCATCAATTATGTCAATCATCAAACATCTAAGTGCTGAATTTATCTGACCAAACCCAGCGTCTCAGTCAGTCTTTGATAAAATGTTATTTCTGTGGTTTAGCTGATAAACAGAGCAATTCGTCTGGACACAAACCCTGTGCTCCAGCAAATGAAGATGGCAGCAGATTGTATCATCTGAGGCAGAAGTTGAGCCGGGGGCTGCTTTGGGTGCTCACTCTTTCAAAGACATTGCCTCTAAATTGAACACAGCTGCACGATGCCATATTGCTTGGCGGAGACCCAACTCCCGTATCATCAACATAAATTCACTTCACACCTGAGCAACAGAAGCCATATTGGCAGTCAGCTTGCATTGTATTGTGGGTGTTTGTGAATGCTCACAACTAATGAGCCATGATATGCATGTGCACATGTGGCATGTACCGACACACTAGAGAACACACATATGCGCACACACGCACACATACACGCAAGCACACACTTTACTTGACAGATGGCCTCAAAGGAATCTTTACCTAATAATGGATAGTGGCAAATGAAATGCAAAAACTGGATGCAGCAACTATTGCACTAGAAAAAAAGTTGTATGAGAAACTTACTAAAAGTTTTCGTGTATGAAAGTCTGTTTCTGTGTCAGGATGAAACAATTCATTAAAACGTATTTGTGCCTTATTTTATCTATTAAAAAAGGAATAATTGTGTGACAAACTCAGAATTGCAGGTTATTTGCAAATATAGTTTCCAAAATGTCATGATTATGAGAGAAAGTCAGAAAAGTAAATCATTAATTTGCAATTGCAAGTTTAGAATAGTGTAAAAAAAAAGAAAATAAATAAATAACTTTGCCTGATTATTTTATTTCATAAGATCTATTATAACAACATTGTTTGAGAAAGTATGACATGACATGACAACTTCCAAGGACTACAATTTCATTCTTTTTAATAGGGGTGTAACGAATCATGGTTGATCTGTGATCCGTACCGATCACAACCCACAGTTCGGAAAGCATGTGATCCACGGATTAATAACTTCTTTTTTTTTTTTAACTTGTAGGTTAATCCAACATTTATAACAATTGCAGAGAGATTGTCTCAAATCACGTGTATGAAAGCATTTTGGCTTACCTGTAAAATATAATGACAAAAAAACTTCTGCTTACACAATTACTACATCATCATTTGTCTGACCACACTACTTTAAGAGCCACATCCAATCCCTAAATCACAGTTACCAGCAATATGAATAAAGTCAAGATGTTAAATCTCTTTCTGGCAACCACAAAACTCCAGTTTCTCCTGCAATCCAGCCAACTTGAAGCATCAGGCCCAGAATGGACATGACAGAAAAGTGATAAGACAACTTTTCAACACATACACAGCTTCAATAAGCATGAAACATTTATTTTCATCCCTAGAATATGCTTGTGACTAAACTACAAAATAACACTAAAGGAGTCCTTGAAAAGATAAACATTATCCACATCACTCACCTGCAGCTTCTCCACGATGGACGTCCAGCTTTCTCCTGCCTCCGGCACCTAGACTCCAGCTCTGCACAAGAAGTTTGGCCATAGGAGAAATGGTCATGCCCAACTGAGCCTGGTTTCTCTCTAGGTTTTTTTTCGTTCACTTTTGCAAAATGGTGAAGTTTGTTCCTCGCCGTTGTCACCACTGGCTTGCATGGTTCGAGACTTGTGGAGCTGCGCATCGATGGATTTGCTCTTCATTGTTTGGACTTTCAGCAGTGAGAATTAAACCACACTGAACTAAACTGAAATTAAACTCTGAAAACTGGACTGACACAGTTTCAATATACTGTAATCTTCTATGCTAAGCTGCTTTGACACAATCTACATTGTAAAAGCGCTATAGAAATAAACATGAATTGAATTGAATTTTGCAGTGCTGTTTTAGTAAGAAGTCCCAAAGCTTGTGTCCCTTACCTGTTGATGAGCGCAGTGCCTCCAGCTGCGGGGAGGGGGATAACAGCACTTAAATGGTGAGTGAGCATGGCTCTAGGGATTCACACACTTGAGGAAATGTTTCTCTGCTGTCACTCTCTCCATGAAAGGTTATGTCCTCACTTGTGTATATCAAGCTCACAGCTCACTGGAGAACTGTGTCCACCCGTGGCAGATGATGAGGAGGTTGATAAGGAATAAAGTGTCAGAAAAGGAGCACAGCCTTCTGCACTCTGCCATGCTCCAGTTCCTCTTTAGTGTTGTGATCCACTCAGTTGACTCTTTCTTCTTTCAGCTCTATGTCTCTCTTTCTATCTTTCCTTCTCCATATTTGCTGCTCTATTTAACCATTAGTAAATCTATGAATCATGGATGCATCTTTTCTTCAACCCTAAACGATGTTCTTTTTTAAAAGCATGTCATTGCTTTTTATTATCCAGGATGAGTTTTTAATTTTATATTAATATAAATTTTTTGCTATCCTGTCGCAGTAAAAACACTCACCGGCCACTTTTTTAGGTACACCCGTCCAACTGCTTAACGCAAATTTCTAATCAACCAATTACATGGCAGCAACTCAATGCATTTAGGCATGTAGTCATGATCAAGACAATCTGCTACAGTTCAAACGAAGCATCAGATGGGGAGGAAAGGTGACTTAAGTAACTTTGAACATGGCATGGTTGTTGGTGCCAGACGTGGTGGTAGGATTTCAGAAACTGCTGATCTACTGGGATTTTCACGCACAGCCATCTCTAGGGTTTACAGAGAATGGTCCAAAAAAGATAAATTATGTGGTGTAACGGGGATTAACACCATGGATGTGCAGCCAACAAATCTACAGCAACTGCATGATGTTATCATGTCAATATGGACCAAAATCTCTGAGGAATATTTCCAGTACCTTGTTGAATCTATGCCACGAAGGATTAAGGCAGTTTTGAAGGCAAAAGGGGGGTCCAACTTAGTACTAATGTGTGCCTAATAAAGTGGCCGGTGAGTGTGTATATTCTTTTTTTTTTCAAATGGCTACAGAACAAGACACTGAGACTGGACAAAAGATAACTCAATAATTTCAAGTCTTTTCTAGACTTCATGTACAAGTAAATGTAAGGGCAGTGTGCAAATCCTGTGTGTGTGTGTTTGTAAGTAAGTGAGAGGAGAGAGAGAGAGAGAGCATCCGTCGTGGTGCTGTGTCAGGCTGTTATAGGCTGTCTGTAGCGTCCACCTTGGTGTTTTTTGGGAGGCATATTAAATCGTTATACATTTTACATTCTTTCTTGGTCTAATATGTACCTACTATGTGTTTAGAAATAATGCTGATATTATATAGGAAGAATATACAAATGATAGTTGTCAAATATATTGGGTGCATATTTGTAAACCTGACCCTGAAAGAGTCAGAGACCCTCACCAGCCACAAACCTCACCGCACGTCACTGATATGCACCACACAATGTTTTCTGGAGGAATTTACAGACAGCAAGTAGTAACAGAAAGGTTTAAAAGAAAGCTCAAAATGGGGGAATAACTGTCTGCATGGCCAAAAATTGAATACTACAAATAAAAACTGAGCTTTGACACAATTTAACTCTAAATATTCAACTCTAAATATACACAACTCTATTGTGCTACTTGGTATGCCATCCATCCATCCATCCATCCACAACTAGCTATATATAAAGGTGCAAATCCTGTTACTGGAACAAAATCTTTTCAAAATATACACTTTTGTAACTATCAGGTCCAGATTTATATACCTGAAAGTAGAAAAATACAGTAGTTCCTAAAAAGTATGAATCTATTTGGTATAAAATTGTATCTTTTGAAAAGATACCATGCAGTGACAGGTTTTGGACCTTTATTTATGAGTGTGTAACCATCCACATTCATGGAAAAAAGCAGCATGAACATATACAGAAGATATACTTTTAGCATGTGGTGGGAAAAAGAAAACCTTACTGATTTGGAACAACAGAGACATGGGATGAGATATTAAAATGTCCTATTAAAATGCATTTTAGCCTAAACAGCTCATTATAAACTATAACCTTCATAGTTCATAATCCCTATCCTTCAATAACCTCAGAGTAGGGCACACTGCACTAAATTTATCAATGCTAATAACAGCTATCTCTGTCTAACAAAGACCTTGCTGTGGTTTCTCTTTTGCCTGTCATATTTGATAAACAAATGCCATAATTACACAGAGACTGGCACTTCAATGGATAAAACGATTGCTTTAGAAATGGGTCAGACAGCTTACTGTGCCATCCTTCAGCGTTTAACTTCTTTTGGCTTGCTAAGCTGGCTAAATGTTTCTGAAGCTAGGCAACATTTGTTTTTCAGTTTTTGAAAGGCACCTCAACAGGAAACATTGGCAAAGCAAGTAATAATGTCAAGATTGTCTGTGAAAAAAACTGTTTAATTACAGTATATGAGAAGACAGTGTTAGTCTTGCAGTAAAGTGGAAAAAAAATGATTTTAAATGTAGCTGATTTATTTATTTTTTTCTCTAGCCTAAATTATCATATTGTGCAGGGAAAGGGTAGATTTAAACCACTGGAGGGGAAAAAAGAATAAAAACATATCTGGTAGATATCCTACCACAAAATTACAGGGATATTTTGCATGTGGATATAACAAAATGTTGCCTTTTAATTTACAATCAATTACTCAGTAAACACTGCTTGTTAATAAATGCCTTTAATTAATAAAGATTAATTTTTAACAGAAAATTGTCTGTAATTTATTTACATTGTTGGTGTTGATTATGACAATTCACATTATCCAAAAATCCATCAACAAAGTATTACTCAAATTACTGTTTGCATACAATAGTATGAATTAGGTGATTCGTTCCAAACAAAGAAAGCTCTTCAAAGTATTATATATTGCTTTGGAGACACATCATAAAACTATTTGTTATATCAAATAATTGTTCCCTTTGACCTTTTAGCTCCACTGTGTTTTCTCAGAGACAGGGGAGAATTTACTGAAGGTATGATTGCAGAAAATTGATTTTAAAGTGCCAAACAAACTCAGCAGGGAAGAGCTTTTATTTGTTTTTAACTTATTTATATATTTGTTTAATGTGTGAATTCTCTCGAGTGCTGCAGAAAGAATGTATTGCAGTATCATCCAAACACTAATCAATGTAGCCTGCCAAACTCTGGATGATTATAAATTATAACTTACAGATAGATGTAATTCATTTTTAATAAAACTGTCTTGAGACTTGAATGAAGCTCTTTCTTTCTTTCTTTCTTTCTTTCTTTCTTTCTTTCTTTCTTTCTTTCTTTCTTTCTTTCTTTCTTTCTTTCTTTAAAAAAGATGAATCAAGACAAATCAAGTGTGTGTGGGTTAATTTCGCACAGCAAACTTTGTAAAAGCATCTGTGTGAGGCTTATTTATCGTTGCAAAATGACTGAATAAACTCCATCATAAACTACTGTACATCAAATAACCATTCAGAAACTTCCTGGTTAGGTTTTACCTTTAGTATTTGTGTATGAGTCGCTATCCATCATTGTGCTGTGCTTATCTGATATCTGACAAGGGGCGGGGATGCCTGAGCACTGCATTCTATTTTTAGTGGGCGGGGATAAGCAGCTCATTTGCATTTAAAGACATAGACAAAACTGCTAAAATTCCCTCTGACCTAAAACTGACATTTTCAACAGGGTATAATAAATAATCTGAAGAACCCAGGCTCATTACGGATATGTACCCATGTCTACATTTCTGGGACAGCGAAATACATAACTGGAGGTATGTCTGATCACAATTTTTGCTCATGCAAATAAACCAGAGGCCGATGTGTACCCTTTTTGATGATGTCAAATTTCTCTCGCGCATCCTCTTTTCTTGCATAAATCCACCAGAGGGCACAATATACATGACTGACCGACTGACCCACCCATCCCTGTCCCTAAAAACAAACAATAGTGTTTTCAAAAGTTATGTAGACAAAGAAAAGCAGTCACAGGCGTCTGATTTCACCACTTTTTTAGTCTGATGTTTTTTTTTATTTTTTGCTTTTGTTTGACCTGGTTTCTGAACCTGTTCTTCATCAAACTCGAACCCCGTTAACCTGGTCAACTCAGCTCCATGTACTAAATCCATCGGCACACATGGCGAGCTATTGGGCAAACTGGTAACACTGGAAAAGCTGTCCATACAGAGGTAAGCGGTCAGCTGGTAGCACTAAAAGGAACAGAACTCGTCGGCGGCCTCATACTGCCCTGTAGCATTAATTTTTTAAGATGAAATGCAGCCATACATACCTCTGGCTACACAATTCACACTCTCCAGAAATGTAGACAGGGGTACATATTCGCAATGAGCCTGTGTTGGATCTGACAAACTTCACTGACACATTCTGGAGACATTATAAATTATTTTACATCTTGTAAAAAAGGGCATAATACAGTAGGCGTTCTTTAATGCTGACTTTTATATAGAAGTAGCATCAGTCAAAGACATTCTATTTAGCACAGCTTCCATGCGGCATTGTATCTGCAAAAATGTCTCATGTGAATTGTGACCATTCTGTAATTATATTTGCTTTCCAATAAACCTTTGAACTAATTTGGTCAAACGTCCCAGTGCACACTTGTTATCAGGTCGGATGATCTGACTGTTGTTGTATTTGCTTTATTATTCTGTGTGCGAGGCCATCATCAGTGCACCTGTTTTTCAGGACTGCTAGTGTGAAACCCCAGTGTGAGAGTGTGTGGGGTCAAAATAAATTAGCACCAGTGATTCTGAGGCCTTGTAGAACGACTGAGACGGCTGTCAGATAGTCCAGATGGTGTTTTCAATGCTAGGTGTGCTGGGAGAATTAACACACCCTGCTTTTCAAAAATACCTGGAAGTGCGAGGATGGTAACAAGCAATTTTTAAGGCTTCTCGGAAGGAAAAAAAAAAGAGATTGGAGACAATGCCAATCAACTGCAGACTGAACTTCAGTGACCCTTTATGTAAGAGGAGAGCAGATCTGGAGAAATAGATCACATTAATTACATGACAATCGTACGATGGACCTGAAGTCATGCTGGAGTTTGCTCCGTAGCTGATGGAGGGACCTTAATATGTCATGATGAAAAAAATGGTAAAAAGAACTGTGCCCAGTACTGTTCAATGGCAGTCTGCAGGAGCTGGTCTGCAGGGGCTGCCTGAGGGAATGAGCAATTTCAGGCTCCAGAGCAGCGGTGGAGGGAGACCCGCTCTGAATGAGGATGAAATCTGTTGGAGAGAGAGACGCAGACTCATCTAACTGTCCCTGTCCTGTCATAGATAGATAAAGTGGTAGAATGATAGATGGATGGATATCAGGTTTAATGTTTAATGTAAAGTCATGCTGCTTTATGTTTTATTGTGTAAAGCAATGATTCATTTCTTTGATGAATATGAAGTTAAAACTTACTACTTCAACCCAAACTTTTCAACTATGTACACAGATGTATTCTGTTCTCTTTTTATTTAAATGTTTAAAAAGATAAATATATTATAGTCATTTTTGTTTGATTGTTTAATTGATTGAGACACCCACTATAAGGTCATTTACTGTAATGTAATAATAGTTTACAACGGATATACAGTAAAGAGGAATCTATCTAAACACAGAAATTCCAATGCTTGTTAAATGATAGACAATGATTATTACCACTAGTAGTAATAGTAGTAGTAGTAGTAGTTATAATAGTAGTAGTGGTCATACTATTGTGATTCCATATAGTGGTAGTATAAATGTGTCATTCTGAGTATAAAATTAATTCTAAATGTCATAAAACAGTGTAAAAAGAACTTTAAAAAAAGCAAAAATTCTAAATGCCCTAGTGTGTAATGGGAAAACCAGTATCAGAAAGTTGCAACCCAGGCTCATTGTGAAAATGTACTGCTATATACATTTCTGGAGACTGTCAAATATGTCCCAGGAGCTACATTTTTTTTTTTTTTTTGCAGTTTTTGTTTTTGTGAATCCACCAGAGGCCGCGGTGTACGCTTTTTGAGATCTCAAATTTCTATTGCGAGTGCCATTTGCGCCTTTGTCTTGCGTAAATCCACCAGAGGTCGCTGTTGACTGATTGACAGATTGACTGACCCACCCTCCTCCTTCCCTAAACCCAATCAATAGTGTTTTCAAAAGCACAGATTGACCCGCCAACCCACTTCCCTAAACGCAACAAACAGTTTCAAAAGCAATTCAGAAAAGAAAAGCCCTCGCCTGATTTTAGCATGTGTTTAGATCTTACCACATTCTCACCCCGTTATTTACTAGTTTATTTTATTTTTTGGCTTCTGTTTTTGTCTTACCTGCTTGCTGGTACCATTCTTCATCAGACTATCGTCGTGGTCAACTCCTCTCTACATCTCAAGTCCTCCGACATACATGGCGAGCTACTGGACAAACTGATGACAGCAAAAAAGTCATCCATACAAAGGGTAAGCAGTCAGCTGGTAAGCATAAAAAGGAACAGCATCATATCGCCCCATAGCATTTGTTTTAAAGACGAAATACAGCCATACGTACTTCTGGCTACATAATTCAAGATCTCCAATAATGTATATAGGGCTAAGTTTTCCAAATGAGCTTATGTTGGAAAGTTGGTTATGTTTTATTTATTCAAAAAAAAGTTTCAGGGTAGTTTTCTCATTTTCAAAATAAGAGTCCCACATACAGAGTGTTTTATTGCATGCTTATATAAACTTAAAAACAAGAAAAGTTAATCTTACTAGGAACTATTGTGGCCAATTAAACACTGTTTGAGTTTTGCATGGGATTAAAGATCCCATGTGCAATGTAACAGTCAATGTTTTGTTCTATTTGGTCTGTTTTTACATGATTTTACACCCACAGGAGTGACATGAGAATGAGGAAACAATAGTGTTTGAGGCTTAGGGTATGTCATTTCCATGTACTGAACTTTTATTATTCAGCTATGCTTAGGCAAATCCAGATTGCCATTCTATGGCACCTTTGAAATAGAAAGTGCACAAATAAGATACAATATGGTTTGCAAAATCTATCAGTTTGTTTTGTGTGTGCAAATGTGTCAAAAAGTGCTGATGGTCATATGAATAGTGAGATTTTGTATAAGTGTTTATGTAGTAGAGTGAATGTTATGTACAGTAAGTAAAGTGTGGTCTCTTTTATTAACAATTAGGGCGCCTTATAGTCTGTATAGCATCAAAATCCATGATGTCAAAATGATAATAAAACAAGATCGTGTCAATATACCACACTGTAGTTGTGTATAGTTTCACTTTAAACCAATTTAAATACATTTGTAATTATTTTAAGTACAATACAATTTAGAACAATCACTTATTCTTTTATATATTTAAGTAGAATACATGTACAGTTGAAGTCAGAATTATTAGCCCCTCTTTGATTTTTTTCTCTTTTTTTAAATATTTCACAAATGATGTTTAACAGAGCAAGGACATTTTCACAAGTATGTCTGATAATATTTTTTTCTTCTGGAGAAAGTCTTATTTGTTTTATTTCGGCTAGAATGATAACAGTTTTTAATTTTTTAAAAGCCATTTAAGGTCAAAATTATTAGCCCCTTTAAGCTATATATTTTTTCAGATAGTCTGCAGAACAAACCATCATTACACAATAACTTACCTAATTAACCTAACCTGCCTAGTTAACCTAATTAACCTAGTTAAGCCTTTTAATGTCACTTTAAGCTGTATAGAAGTGTCTTAAAAACATCTAGCAAAGTATTATGTACTGTCATCATGGCAAAGATAAAAGAAATCCATTATTAGAAATGAGTTATTAAACTATTATGTTTAGAAATGTTATTTTTTTTTCTCTCTCTCTGTTACACAGAAATTGGGTAAAAAAATAAACAGGGGGTCTAATAATTCTGACTTCAACTGTATGTTATTTCATTTTTTACAAGCATGCACCTGTCACACTGAATGATGATGGAACTTTGTATAAGCAATATAAAGTAGTTCTGCGTCTAGATTTAAGCGCTGACATATTTGCAGTGAACCCTGACTATTTCAGTCAGTGTGGCCAAAAATGGTTAGGCATTTCATACCCTATTCCCTTAAAGTTCTTACTTTTAAATGGCAGAACATATGCAAGGGGCAAACATAATTGCAGGAATGTTATTAGTCTGCTTTTTAGATGTGTGCAAATGAAGATGAATGTGCATTTCTCCCGTGCTAATGGCAAATGAAAATGGAAGGAGATACAGGGTTAAGAGCAAGGTGAGTGGCAGTTTTCTGAAAGAGGAAACAGTCTAAAGATGACAGTAAAAAATGGACCACACTCACAGTGTTGAAGTGGAAGAGACAACCAGTTTATAGCTCACACACGTCAGACGTGAGGCAGACTGACATGCCTTGGTGTAAGTCACTGTTGTAAGAAGCTCTTTCCAAGGACAGCATTGTGTGAAGACGCTGAGTAGAAGATGAGAAACCTGTCACACCACCGCAGCACAAAGGTTTTAATTGGTTTGTTGACTCAACTAAGTCTCCACCCTTAGCGGTGTCAGGATGTCTTATTATATTTTATAGAAAAAAACCCAGTCACCTGAAAATCAGTGTTGTGACAGCCAATCAAGAGAGTACAGATACAGTATTTTATGTGTCCCAATACTCTCCAGTTCATTGTTGCATGCTTCTTCAGAAATCATTGTAATATACTGATTTCATGCTATTTATTATCATTGAAGATACTCAATCTATGGGGGATTAATCGACACTGGCTATCAAAAGCAAATTTGGCCATACTGTAGGTCAATTATGACTGTTATACAAAACATCTTTCCATCAACCATTTTTTTAAAGGGGTAGTCCACAGTGTATTTTTAAGGCTTGGTTGTGTTTATAAGATGCAAAGCAACGTGTGCTCATGCTTCACTTGTAGAAAATCACGTTATTTGTTCATATATCTTATATATATATATCATATAAAGACCTGCCCTCAAGAGGCTCTGATTGGTCCGCTAACATAATGTGCTGTAATTCGTGGATCGGTTCCACGTCACTCCCTTACAAGCGGTCGCTTTTGCAGTGTAAACAGTCCAGTCATTAGCTGCCTGAATCAGACACAAAAGAAGAGCACACAGCTCACGCCTGCTCTCTAAAATAAAATCTGACAAGTGTCTTTCACATATATTCGGAATAAGCATGTGTAAGTAATATGAATTGTTCACATATCTTTTGCGAGTTTGCCGCATAGAGAGACACGCATAGAGAATCATTGCACGCACTCCTGAAGATTGTGGCTGTTTACAGGGGTTTGACTGCTAAATATGAATGTGTAGCTAAATTGTTAGCAGTGTCAAACAGCATTTCCTGCTGTTTACATCCTTGTTTACGTCCTCGTTACAACATACCATTAACGCTAGATACTGTGCCTGTAGTTGATCAATTTTAACAAATAAAAATACGTTGTGGCTCACAATCCACAGCTTTGTCCGTTGGATGAGTTTTTAGCCAAATTCAGCACTGAACTGGGATTCTGGAAGCTGTCCTTTGTCAAATATATATTTTTATAATTCTCTGGAACATAATTAAAATTAAACTGTAAGCACTTCTGTCTTTGTGGCATGTCCTTTGGAAGCCCAAATACAGAAACAGAAGCTCTGTGGAAAAGCAGCATTTGGATGGCATTTTAGCTTTCACTGCTTTAACATTACAGCCCCTCTGGCCACGCCCCTTTGCTGTGCAGGGCGTCTGCGCGAGGTGAATGCACGTAACTGGAAGCTCTTGTGATCTCACTAGCCCAAATGTATTTTTTGTAGTCCCCAAAGTTTGTTCGCTGTAGGCTTTTCTAAACTAACTCTGTAAAAGCCAATGTCTCCCTTTGCATTGAACTTTGAGCGTATTACATTCAGAGATGTTGTTTATGTTCACACAGCTACATTACACATCAATTAAAGTTTAAAATATGATATCGTAGTGGACCACCCCTTTAATACCTTACACTCTATGGCCCCTATCATACACCCGGCGCAATAAGGCGCTAGGCGTGTTTGGTGCAATTTGTTCTTTTGTTTACATGAGCCAAGTCCATGCACCTACCAATGCCAATAATCACCTTTTATTTTCTTCTTTTTTCATATTTCTGATTGGTCAACATGGCTTTTATGATTAGGGGTCACCACTATTATTTTATACTAGGTTCTTGACAGCGCTTCATTATGTGTTTTTGTGTTTTCATGTGGATAGATATTTTTAAAACCATGCTAGTGTAGACGACATTTCTTATTTAAACAACAGAGGCAAACTCTGTTTATAATAAAGCCAGTGTACAGTATTGTATATGACAGGGTTTAGCTCCAATGTGCCTCAACACATCTGGAAGTCTGTAGTATGCCTTGTAAGATCTTAATTAGCTGGTTCAGGTTTGCTTAATTAGGATGGAAGCTAAAACATGTAGGCTGGACATGATACATATATTGCGTGTGTATACCGTATGTGTGTGTGTGTGTGTGTAAAATTGTTAAGGCATTAAATCACCTAGTAAGATTTATGACAATGTCTCTATTTACTACTACCATTATCCACTTTTACTACACCTGGAGAATATTGACTATGACAATCACAGACTTTCTACTACTGAAGCGAAATGAGAGCCTTGACCTCAACCTTTCAGACAAAGACCACTCTGTCATCTCCAGTTACTGTTGTCATGGCCACCATGGCTTTGGGGGGTTTGGTTCCTTCACTGAATGGTCCATAAATCTAGAGAGCGAGGAAGGGTTACTGGTTCGGAGATGAGGAATAGCGCCGCTGAGATTGATGGAAAGGAACTTGATTAGGGGACAAGGGGTGATTAAAAAGCTTGCGGATAAATGAAAAGGACTCCTGGGGGAAGTGGACAGAGGACTCTGAGCTTTGGTATTATTAAGCAATATATTTGTCTTTTCGTGTGCAAGCAGAAATGTGCTAGCCTCTTCAATATGCTAATGCCATCTCATAATCAAATGCAAAATATGAGTATTTTCTGCAGTGGAAATATTGTTTTCATTATTCTTGCCGTTTGCATGCACGATGCAAACATGCTGACATATTCTGAATGAAAAAGAGCCAAGGATATCCAAGGGTCCTCTGGCCTTTAAGGATATGCGTGGGATTACTCACGCATGACCAGTCTAATCTGTACTAACCCACCGCTCACCCTATACCGATAGCTTGTGTGCACATGGTAAAATTGAAGGATTTGAGGACCAATCTGCAGCGTGAAAGAAATACATTTGATGTTTACCTTGGCAGATGCATTTTCTTTACTTCCTCATCATATTGCTGAAAGGGACAGTTCACAAATGTGAATCACACTCACGTGGTTACTGTTTCAGCTTTTCTTGTTCACTGTGTAAGGGTCTAAATTATCCAATGCATTTGTTTATATGGCAAAACATGTCTTTTTCACCAAAAAAAGGTCCATGCTGACTCCAAAGGCAGATACTGATAAGATCAGGGCCTGGTGTGTGGATTTTGGGGGTTTTACGATGTGGTCACATGTTGATTGGTCAGTTTGAATGTCTCAGCATTTGGGCTTTGGTCACATGGTCAAGAAAGGTACAAAATAGCTGGTAAACTTGGCTCTGTCTCTTTCTCCTCTGTGCTTTCCTGAGCTCTGCTCCTCTCCTTCTCTGGAGGTTACCTTCTCTGGCTCTCTCCCTCTTTGTCTCCCTCCCCCTGTCTCTCCCTCTCTCTCTGGTAACTTTAAATTTACATTTACAGTAAGCTGGGTACAATTTATATCATATGTTTTTATCATTTCATGTTTTATCATTTTATACAGTTATTTGTAATTAATTCAGTTGTAACCATAGAGAATTATTGTCATTAAATCATTTCATTTTTAAGTATTTGTGAATTACTTTTGATTTAACATCAACACTTAATTGCTCCATATTGCAATACAATACAATCACATAATATCAACGCTCTCCCACATTTTAAGCTATTAATACTGCCCTTATTTCCGTTTTTGGTATAAGATTGCAGAAGAATGGTTTGACTAGAAATGTACAGTTTTTTACCATCATGCTGATAACTTTTTAGTCGCTCGGCAGACTACAGTTCGAACCGCTGTGGTCAAAATACCATTCTTACAACTGAGTAAAAGTAGTGGGGTCCAAACAGCATTTGAGTTTACTACTAATAATAATAATTCCTTGCATTTTATATAGCGCTTTTCTGGACACTCAAAACGCTTTACACATTTTTTCCACCACCAGTGTGCAGCATCAACCTGGATGATGTGACGGCAGCCATATTGCGCCAGACCACACACCACACACCAGCTGATTGGTGGAGAGGAGACAAAGTGATGAAGCCAATTATGATATGGGGATGGTTAGGAGGCCATGATGGACAGAGGCCAGTGAGCAAATTTGGCCAGGATGCAGGGGTTAGACCCCTACTCTTTTTCGAAGGACATCCTGTGATTTTTAATGACCACAGAGAGTCAGGAACTCGGTTTAACGTCTCATCCAAAAGACGGCGCTCACTGAGCAGTATAGAGTCCCCATCAATATACTGGGGCATAAGGATCAACACAGATTGCAGGTTGAGCGCCCCCTGCTGGCCACACTGTAAACACTTCCGGCAACAACCTAGCTTTCCCATATGGTCTCCCAGCCAGGTACTGACCAGGCACAGCCCTGCTTATCTTCAGTTTGTGTTGCTCTGCATTAACACTTCCGAAACCCTAGCTGGCAGTAGGTTATGTTATGTTCCTCTGTATTGAGTAATGCTACCTTAATGTACAAGTGGCTCTAAGCACTGCCCACACTTGACACAGCTACCAAGCCGACCAATCACATAGCTTGCACTATGCGTCGTTGCGACGTGTAGTTACATTTTTTGAGAGTTGTGCGCCAGCCACGGCACGGGCTATGTGACCATGCAAAGGCTGCGCCGAACCATACTCGTGCGCTTGACGCAGAATTATAAATCAGCCTTTAGTCCCTTTATTCATAAGGTGTTACCACATCCGATTAAAAAGCCAACTTATCCAGCACATGTTTTTACACAACGTATGACCACCCAGCTGCAATCCAGTACTGGCAAACATTTGGGTTTATATACCTTTTCCCAGTACTGGGCTGCAGCTGGAAGGGGATTCGCTGCATAAAACATATGGCAGAATAGTTGGTGGTTCATTCCGCTGTGGCAACTTCTGAAATTCACCTTATTCTAAGCGTACGAGTGGGCGCAGTCATTTGAACCTTTTTGGCTCGAGACTTCCGATCTCATTCACTTCCATTCATTTGTAGACGTTAAAAACAGCTTGTTATGCTGCTTGATGTTATTCTTCTTATTATATTATTCTACTTTTTATCTATAGTCATGCAAACACTTGTTTGTAGAGCGAGTTGTTTGATCATTTTCTGCCATTTATTATTCCTAGTCATTTCTCCCATAGGCAACTGAATCGGAAGTTCTAAAACAAATCGCAAAACGAACACAGTTCGGCACTGAAGAATAAGGTCAATAGAGACTAAGCCAAAGGAAAATGAATGAATGAATATATATATAACATAAAAGTGCTGTCTGAAATTTTCTTCTGAAATAAGCATTGTTCTTAAGCTCATGTATGTTTCACTTTTATGGCAAATAATAGGTTATTTTGATTGCCTATTAAAGTAAAAAAAAACTGAACATAAACATAGGAGGCTGAGAAAAAATAGCACATACTAAAAATAAAAAAGCACATACAGTTTGTTGCACATACGCTCCCCTCCCTCTAAAATACTGTATAAAAGACATATGAATGTATGAATGATCTACACTGGAAGTGACTTTGCCTTAGCAGGTTATGTGATTATTTAACTGGGCTAAGCAGCAGAACCATCAAACGCAATCTCATTCAGTTTTTCTAAAATACCTAAGTCTGTCATCCGAAACTATTTACTTTAATGACTTCTCAGAACCTCAGAGTCTCAAACACCTGTGTTGCCAAAAATCAGGCAGCAGCCTTTGAACACATGATAACATGACAGTATTTGTTGTTTTGTGTGTTGTCTGCCTGCTCTAAGGTGCAAGTCATTCATGTCATGTAGGAAAAAAAAACATCAAGTTTTTTTCCCCCCATGGTTGCAGCAAGTTTCACTTTTATTTTAGATAATTGACACATTTTTCCCCTCCACAAAATTATAATTTTGTTTTATTTGTAGTGTGGAGAGACTATGTTCATGTGCAAAACAAATGTACTGTTTAATATTTTGTTGAAACTAACCTTGATACATCAAAATGACTTTTCAAGTTTAATTTTTATAGCTTACTGTTGGTGTGCACACCAGGGGTGGGCAAACTCGGTCCTGGAGGGCTGGTGTCCTGCACAGTTTAGCTCCAACTCTAATCAATACACCTGCTTATAGATTTCTAGTGTAATGTGTAATGTGTATTTATATAGCGCATTTATCGTGTATGGCCATACACCCAAAGCACTTCACAATCATGAGGGGGGTCTCTTCACACCACCACCAGCGTGCAGCATCCACTTGGATGATGCGACGGCAGCCACAGGACAACGGCGCCAGTGCGCTCACCACACACCAGCTATTGGTGGAGTGAAGAGACAGTGATAGAGCCAATTCGGTGGATGGGGATGATTAGGGGGCCATATGGGTAAGTGACAATTGAGGGACTTTGGCCAGGACACCGGGGTTACACCCCTACTCTTTTACGAGAAGTGCCATGGGATTTTTAATGACCACAGAGAGTCAGGACCTCGGTTTAACGTCTCATCCGAAAGACGCCGCCCACTGACAGTGCCCCTTCACTTTACTGGGGCATTAGGACTCACACAGACCGCAGGTTGAGCGCCCCCTGCTGGCCTCTCTAACACCACTTCCAACAGCAATCTAGTTTTCCCATATGGTCTCCCATCCAGGTACTGACCAGGCTCAGCCCTGTTTAGCTTCAGTGAGTAACCGGTCTTGGGCTGCAGGGTGACATGGCTGTGGTCATGATAGTGATCATGAAGACACTGATTAGCATGTTCAGGTGTTTTTGATCAGAGTTGGAGCTAATCTATGCAGGACACCGGCCCTCCAGGATCAAGTTTGCCCACCCCTGGTGTACACTGTAAAACATGCTGGGTTCCACACAATCAATTTAGGAAAACATGAAGGAATTAAGTTAACTTAATAGTTTCAACAAATTTAAAAGGATTGAACATACAACAAGTAAGTTGTCCCCTAAAAAACTCAACATTGTGTTGTTTCAGTTCAATTTAAGTAATTTGAACAAACAGCAAAAGTCATTTTTTGAGTGCGCAAGTAACATCCGAGTTCAAGCAAAATGAAAATTCAGTTTAGAATCATTGAGAATCATGAACATTATTATCATTTTACATTGTTTCAGGTGCTTTTGTTCATTAAGTGTAAGCCAGTAGGGTCCAAATCTCTATATAATTCTCACAGACTATCATTTTATTTACAAAAAGTGAGTAAATTATGACATAATTTTCATTTTAGGTGATCTGTCCCTTTAAGCACATACTGGCATCTGGCCAAATATGCAGGCATTTTAATAACGAAAATCAAAGTCAATTGCATAGAATAATTTCATGCTTTGACTGGTTCCCCAAAACACTTTCATCCTATTAAAGGCAAACAGGCTGATTTTGTGATGGTGATGAGTGCACTGGTCCATTTTACCCTCCTAACATAATATAAAATGCTGAACAGCAGTGAATTAAGAGCTTTTGCTTCTTGATTTGTTTGTTTGTTGTGTGTGGGTTCGTGTGTGTGTGTGTGTGTGTGTGTGTGTGTGTGTGTGTGTGTGTGTGTGTGTGCGTGTGCGTGTGTGTGTGTGACCGTAGTTCTCACGTTGTGGGAACCAACAATCCCTAAAGTAAAGCAATGCCAGTAAATTTTGACCTTGTTGGTCCCCATGAGGAAAATGGCTTATAAACCACACGTAATGAAGTGTCCTGAAAATGTAAAAACGCATGTTTCCTGTGCTCAATTAAGAAAAGATACAATTCAACAGACCTAATGTCTCTTCAGGGGGCGCTGAATACATTTATATTCTGTATATCCTGCATTTTGTAAACAGATGGCTTGTGGTCTGCCCTAATTGCTTATTATATTATTATAGAATACATGGTGCAGCTGGCTTTATTGGTCTCTTGTTTTCAAAATAAGAGTCCCACTTATGTTTAATATAAGCTTAAAAATAAGGATATAGTCTGTGGTTTGGCAGCCGTACTTCTGATGACTCTGCTGCTCGTGCAGGTCTGGCTGAGGAAGAATGTGACTTAAAATACATGCAAATGGGGCGAGGAAGCAATGCTGTTTGAGGCTCACGATATAACCATTTCCATCTACTGAACTCTTATTTTTTAGCTACAGTGTCAACATCCATAGTACATGATGGGATATATAAAAAAATTCAAATAAAAAAAAATTAAATTTACTGCACTGATTGACTCTAGTTTGGCAGCAGCCTCTTCTGTAATTGCGGCTCCAGCCTGCACTGCAGTCAGAAAAGAAATAAATAAAAAAAAATTCTCCATTCTTCTCTACAAAACTGTTGCAGTTCATCAGGCTTCTTGGCTTGTGTGGTGAGTATTGTTCTTTCGAGGTCATGCCGACGCATCTCAGCGTGACGATGGAGAATTTCTCTCTATTGAAGATGTTCTGTTGTTGATTTACTCCACTTCTTTGAGTCACAGTCCTGTTGCATCACATCAACTTTTATTAAGCCTAAACTGGTGGATAGATGGCCTGACATTCTCCTGCAAACTGGCCTGATAAACTTGGGTTTCCTTTTTCTCAATGAAAGCAAGATGCCAAGACCCACAGGCAGTAAAAACCGGCCAATGTGTATCATCTTTTCCCAAGAAACCCATGTTTTCATCTGTGCACAGAAACATCCACCACAGAAAAATCCAACAGCAGTGATGTCATTATTTGATTTTTTAATGCATTCTTTCATCTCATGTCATTGACAGCGATGCTACAGTATCATGCACCAGATTTTCATGAAGTCTTTAACTGAAAATCTAACGTTTCTCTTTTCATTAAAGCTTTTCACACTTAAACCCAGGATATTGCCATTATAAACCCCTCTTTAAACCCAGAGTACAGAGACATGTTACTTGTCCAACCAACAGCCAACTGCATGTCCCTTATAATCCTGCTTTATAGTCCCCAAGAAATCAAAACTAACCATATGATTTTGTTAGCTCACATTGCTAGTTGTGGTGAACAATTCATCTGCGCATGAAATCTGTAAAAGCAAATTTAATCGAAATCTGTAAAAGTCAGATTACGTATATCTTAGCAAATGGCCGTGGCTAACATTTAAACACGCTAGTCCAACTGTCAGTTTTGACAACAAACAGAAATGGTAAGGAGTCTGTTAGGTTGTAATAACTCTTCCCACTTTCCCCGATCTTTCTGAATGAAATTCCTACTGTGCTACATCCAATCAGCTCGCAGTAAAAAAAACAAGCTACGCCTACTGTTTTCTCATTTAATATTCTGTTTCTCTAGGAAGTGTCACAATATGAAAAAAAAAATTACGGTCACAGATTCCGATTCATGGGGACTTTAAGATAGTCACAGAACATTGTAGATGAAGCGTTATTTCAGCATTTGGGAAAATCTGATATAGTCACAAAATGTAAGACAGTCTAAATGAAGATCAGTTTCATTACAGTTTCATTCAAGAGACAATCCAATGAATAAAAACTAATAGTGGTTTTATGTGGTATCATGTTTAAATTCTAAAGTCAAAATAAAGCTGAACACCTCAATATTGCAACTGATACAGCAGCCTCTTATACATCTACAGATATTCAAGTCTCAGTTAAAGAAAGGTTCAGCCAAAATCATTTGGACACCCTTGACTTGTTCAAAACCTATTTGAGTTTCTTTCTTCTGTTGAACATATAATAAGATATTTTGAAAAATTTGACTTCCATAATGATTTTTTTTTACTATGGAGGTCGATGGGTGCCAGCAATCAACATTTTCCCAAATATCTTCTTTTGTATTTAAACAAAGAAATAATGTTGAGTGAAATCCCTTTAAGGCGGGGGTGCTCAACCCTGTTCCTGGAGATCTACCTTCCTGCAGATTTCAGCTCCAACCTTGAACAAACACACCTGAACCAATTAATATAGACCTGAACAGCACTTGATAATTACAGGCAGGTGTGTTTGATATGGGTTGCAAGTGAAATCTGCTGGAAGGTAGATCTTCAGGAACCGGGTTGGTCACCCCTGCTTTAAGGGAACTCAAAAAGCATTCAGTAAATTAAAATCTCACAAAAAAGTTCTCACTAATTTCATAGTTACTAAGTCAAAACCTTCTTGATTCTTTCTGACTAATTACCAGATGCAGCCATGTTCTCATCTAAAATATAAAATAAAATAATAATTAAGGCAGGACGGCGGCCCAGTGGGTAGCGCTTTCACCTCACAGCAAAAAGGTCGCAAGAAGGTCGCTGGTTTGAGCCTCGGCTGGGTCAGTTGGCATTTCTGTGTGGAGTTTGCATGTTCTGTCCCTGTGTTTCTCTGGGTGCTCCAGTTTACCCCACAGTCCAAAGACCTGCACTATAGGTGAATTAGGTAAGCTAAAGCTAAAATTGTCCATAGTGTATGTGTGTGAATGAGTGGGAAGGGAAGGGCATCTGCTGTGTAAAACATATGCTGGATAAATTGGCAATCCTTTCTGCTGTGGCGACCCCTGAATAATAAAGAGACTAAGCTGAAAAGAAAATGAATGAATGAATGAATGTGTTACAACCTGCCTTCCTCATGTGTTTGTTTTCGTCATGTGATCCTCACCATGTGCTCCTTTGTTCCCGTTCCCGCCTGTCATTATGTTTCATCACCGTCACCTGTGTCCATCCACCTGTGTCCCATTATCGTCATCATGTTCCTGTGTATTTATAGTCCTTGTGTTCAGTCCTTCGTGATCCGGTATTGTATTGTCTACGTCCGTTGATGTGTGTCTTCCAGTCTTGTTCATCCTGTTCCCTTTGTAAGTGTCCTTTAATAAATATATGTCGTTTTGTAATCTCGAGAGCTTGTGCCTTCTTCTTCATCCTTGGAACGTCCAGCCGTGACAGAATACCGGACCCAAAAGTTTGCGGCGTGTTTTCCCTCCGTTTTATTTTCATAGTCTTTTTTGCCCCCAGTGTTTTATTTTTCATCTCCCTCGTGTTCCTTCCCCAATGGACTCCTTCCACACCCCGGAATTCCTCATCCTCATGTTGATGCAGGGGGAAAACAGCCTCGAGGACCATACGAAGAGTTTCCTGGTTCTAGCTGAAAGATCCAGGTGGCCGGACGAAGCGCTCTGCGGGTTCTACAATTCCAACTTGAACACCGCGTGCAGAGCGCGGTCGTCCGAAGATGGTCCTCGGGGCAATCTCGCCGCCTATGTGGAGTGGACACTGGCGAGGAACCGACCACCGTTCGACATCAGTGCCACTCCAGACCCAGTGACCAGCCCCACCATCTGCAAGGAGCGTACGCCAGAGCCCACCGCAGACGGAGAGCCACCCGCGGTGTGTGAGCCATCGCCATCGAGAGCGACAGAGCAGAACGCCACCGAGCAGGAGGAGCTCAACCAGCCGTCTGACCAGGTGTGTGAGCCGGCAACATCGCCAGAAGTGGGAGTCCTGGTGGACATCGAGGGACCGAGCGAGAGTCCCGTCCACCGACCCACAGCAGAGGGTGAGCGGGCCCTGGACCCCGAAATGCTGCTCATTGACTTCTGGAGCGAAGTCAAGCCCCTTCCGCTGTTCCCAGACAGCCCTTCTTCAGTCCCGTTCTTCCCAGAAGACGAAAGCTCCAGGGTCATGAGCAGCACCCCACCCGACCCGCCCTCTTTATCTTCGTTGACGTCACCCACAGCCATTCTGCCCTCTCCAGTGCGGCTACAGTCAGCCAGTCCCCCAGCTCACCCTCCAACAGCATGTGTGGAGGCATCTCTGCGGGCCTGCCCACCTGTTTCGCCGGACAGAGGTTGTCCCCCGACGTCATCTCCTTCACCCTCCGAGCTACGGACTCCGCTTCGCCCTCCGACCCAACGGCTCCACGTTGGCTCTCTCCTCCCTCATCTCCTCCTTGGACCGTCAGCCTACCGGCTCCACCAGGCTCCCTCGTCCCCCCGGCTCTGCCTTGGTCAGTCGTCGCCCTGCCTCCACCTCTGGACTCCGCTCCACCGGCTGCGCCTCATCACTCCATCCCGCCAGCTCCGTTGAGCTCCTCCTTCCCTCCAGCTACGCCTCGGTCCTCTGTCGCTCTGGCTCCACCGCGGGCATCCGGACCTGTGTCGTCGCTTCGGTCGGGTGAGCCGTCCGCTCCACCTCGGCCCTCCGGAACCTCAGCGTCACCTTCACCCTTCGGCTCTCCGTCGACTCCTTGGGCTCCACCTCCATCTGCGGCGTCTCCCACGGTCGGCCCCCTGGAGTCGGCGACCACTCCTCCTCCATGGCTCCTCCCTCCGTCGACTCCACCCTGGGCCATCCTTCTGGCTGTGTCCTGGGTCCTCCTCCTGCTTCATCTCCCTTCCTGGCTCCTCCTTCCTCCTTGGCCTCCTCCTCTGTTCCACGCCCTCCAACTCACCTCCTGGTTCCTCCCTCCTGTGACTCCTCCCTGGCCTCCTCCTCTTTTCCACGCACTCCAGTTCCTCCCTCACAGACTCTCCTCTAACCCCCTCCTTTTTTTTTTTTAGGCGCGAGGGCGCGCCTTTTAAAGGGGGGGGGGTACTGTTACAACCTGCCTTCCTCATGTGTTTGTTTTCGTCATGTGATCCTCACCATGTGCTCCTTTGTTCCCGTTCCCGCCTGTCATTATGTTTCATCACCGTCACCTGTGTCCATCCACCTGTGTCCCATTATCGTCATCATGTTCCTGTGTATTTATAGTCCTTGTGTTCAGTCCTTCGTGGTCCGGTATTGTATTGTCTACAGACGTTGATGTGTGTCTTCCAGTCCTGTTCATCCTGTTCCCTTTGTAAGTGTCCTTTAATAAATATATGTCGTTTTGTAATCTCGAGAGCTCGTGCCTTCTTCTTCATCCTTGGAACGTCCAGCCGTGACAGAATGCATGAATGAATATTATAATAAAATAACCATGATTCAGCAAGCACCTGCTAATTCACTCACAAAATACCCTTGTTTACAGATTTGGGTAAGCATAATCACATAAGACAGGACATTCAATACCCAGTAGATTGTGATCTTGCAAAATCAACTGCTTTAAATTTTTTTTAAATGTGTTAATTTATTTAAGCGTTAAAGACTGATTGAGCACTCATTGCTTTAAGCTTGGCAGGACCAAACTAGCAACAGAACAGAATTTTGTGCATTTAGAGATTTGTCTTATGGTGAACATCAAGCCTTTTAGAGCTACTTTAATCTTAAGTGATCTCAGTTCTCTTTTGTTCTAAGACACCAACATCTCCAATCTTATTGATCGGATTTGAGGTTAGCTGACTCCTGACTCCAGTTAGCAGTTGAAGAAGTCAATAGCCAAGGGATTTACTCGCATTTTAACACTTTGTGTTCGATAAAGACATAAAGCCTTGTTTAACTGCCCCACAGAGAAAAACATTTTTGGATTGCATTACAACTCCTAGGCCCAGTTTCACAAACAGGGCTTAGATTAAGCCAGGACTAGGCCTTAGTTAAATTAGGCTATTTAAGCCACATTTACAAAATTGGCCTTAGAAAAATATATTACTGGTGTGCACCTGGAGAAAAAAATTACACTGATGTATTTTAAGACATCTCACTGCAAGTTATTTTGAGTTGAGACAGCTCAAACATGCAATTTAATCTTGACTAGCCTTAAACCTTGTTTGTGAAACCGGGGGATAATGTCGCTAGTTAACACACCCGATGCTTTTTTTTTTCAACACATCCCATAATTTCTGAAATATCAACCTCTACCAAATGGTTGCTATGTCGATTTATGGTAAAAGTACTGAAATGAATACATATACTATGAAAAATCTGAAAATATGAAGTGTAAGACTAATTTATTTAAAATCATAATCAAAATAAAACTTTTTTGAATATTAAATAATCTTTATTTTTTTACGTATGCAATTTTAGATTCTCATTTAACATGTTTTCTTTTCTTTTTCTTTTTTTTTACAATAAAACCAAAATCAAGAGTAGAAGTGCAACAAGATTTTGTTTATTTTTTATTTTATTTTTTTTGTAAACCAACAATGCTGCATGTGTAAACCATTATTTAAAACAGTCATTCTTTAAATGACTTTAACAATCATTATTTAAAACAGTCAAAATATGGTCAACCATTTTGCGGAGCAGCCAGTTAAAGGGTTAAGCTGACTGTGTTTTCTTTAGTATTATGTCTTAAGACTCAATTTTATGACCAAAACATGCTAAATAACTATGTATTTTTGGAATGCATCTTGCAAGAATACCAACACACACCTGTCATTTTACAATGATCTAAAACTATTTTACTTGTGTTTTTCTCCACCACATTTAAAGCAGATATGAAGACAAGACGGTACCCATCCAATTACTGAGAAATTCATTTTTATTGTCAGTATCCTAAGTGGGGGTAAGAGAGTATGAATCATGTACTGAAGTGCTTGGCAGCAACTAGGTGGAGATGGAGTATTACGCTTCCATCACTTAAATGAAACTGTTGCGCTATGATACAGGAATCAATATTAATTTCAGTAAAGAACAGAGGCTTCAAAATGAAGCTGCCTATCTGCTCTCTCCGATTGGTTCTTCTTGTAAAGCGAAATAACACTCTCTCAGCAGGGGAGAAAAAAGCTTTTCACTTACTAACAAAAAGGCATCACTGTATGAAGGTAAAAATAAAAGATCATATATATATATATATATATATAAAAAAGAAAAAAAAAGTCATGGTGTGCCTTTCAACACTAACAAGCAACCCCCTTTTGTCAGGTTTAGAAAGAATCTTTTGTTCTGATACAATGAAGCAGACATGCTTTGTTTGCTGCTATTGAGTCAATTTATATTGCTGTATGCACCAGTAAAACAATACAGTGATTTAATACAGTAATATAACTTTGAGGCAATGGTACTAGTTTCTGACTATAATAAAGCATATTTACTCAACCTCGTTTTCTAATATACACCCAAAGGTCCACGGCTCTTACCACTTCATCAACACTGAACCAAAAGTGTTTTTCTCTAAAGTGCCCCTTTTATGCTTTTTCGGATGCTATCTTTCATGTAGTGTGTAACGCAGCTGTTTGTAAATGTGAAAAGGTCTGCAGAGTTTCAAAGATTAACACGTTTGATCATTGGAGTTGTCTAAATAATCGATTCTGAACTGTCTGCATGTATTGTAATAGCAGTATTACTTCCTAATGTCAGCCTGAGGTGTTTATTAGCTGCCAGCAAGCAATTACTTTGACCCTTAAATATAGTTGTAAAAGGAGCCTGGAAGAATTTGGATAAAGTTATTGGCATGAAAAAAAAAACAATGCAAGAGAACCTACTGATGGATTTAAATTGATGGCAACCTTAGTGTTCATATCACAATTGCTGAGGAAACCTCTGGAGGTTAATGTAATAAATTAAGAGTTTATGGAAAGACCTCTAAATGCATCTGATTTTTTCTTCTTCAAGGATTTTCAACAGTGTCCTGTCTTTTGGTTCTGTAATTTTACTTGAATGGGAATGAAAAGTAGGGTTGGGTGAAAAATTGAAGACAATTTTCATGCTTTTTGTCAGCAAAAATGGTTCTATAACATGCTTTCATTTGGAGCAGCATTTACTACACAAGGTTATAGTACATTGACAAGCTATTAATACATATCACATTTAAAACCAAAATCAATTTAATCAGACAATAATGAAATCAAGATAATTGTTCGGTGATAATGGCAGCTGTTTGTGTAGCTTCTCAATGAACTTTGGTTCTGTGTATTAAATGCTGCACATGAAAATAGTACACTTAATAACATGCTTTTACTCTCATCTCACTTCATAACTTCAGTTGAGAGTTCAAGATGATTCCATAGTTGTGTGTTTATTAGTCGCACTGAATCAATGAAAGTACTGTGAAACTAAAGTAAAGATTTAAGATGCTAGTTTCAGTCTGACATATGTTTCAAGAATATTTATTTGTGCTCCAAAACAAAATTTGCATTTGCGCAATCCAAAGATTGCAGTTTGTCACTACCACCTTTGTTTTTTTTTTTCAAGTGACCTCATGAAATCTTGACCAATCAAATGCTCTCTATCATCTGACATGCCCCTCCCCTTGAAGATGCTTCTTATTTGCTTGTCATTTGATGTGCTTTATCTCAACCACTTTTAATGGCAGAGCTGTGATATGATAAACACAACACTATTGGCTATTTTTTTAAAGGGGAGGGGCTACGCTATGTCCCATCCTCTCTTCATTTTTCAGTTGAGACTACCTTAAACATCAAATACAAAATGCACATTTACAAGCACCTCACAGGACCTTTAATTTTGTTTATAATCCAAAGTCATGGGGATTTCCTGGGTTTCTTCCTGTGTAGACTTTTAACACAAGAGCCCCTCTGGCCTTCGGAGAAGATTTACTAGTGATCACACAACTGTGTTTCCCTGAAATTATGTGCATGACCATCACAGGTACAGTATAATCAATCGAATTTGTGATTCAATTTCAATTAATCACCCAGTTTTAATGAAAAGGCTATTATTTTGTTACTGAAATGCCTTATTTTTGTCACATTAAAGTGAAATTATACAGTATAGTATCCTGGATTAAAAAGTATTTTAAAAGGGAAAGGCAGACTTAAGGTTTCTGCATCTGAACTCTTCAATTAGTAATAAGTGCTTCATATCAAACATGCACTGTACTGTGAGTGGTAGAGCAATCACAACAGACTAAACCATTTAACCAACTAGACCAGAATAATCTCTGACAGAGAAGGGGCTTAGATTTTCAATAAACAATTTAAATAAAAACTGAGAAAGGTGGCGAAAATTGAAACTTTTTGACCTTGGATGAATGTAAACCCACTATTGAGTACCTAATTTTAGATATGTCACTCTGGACCACAAAACCAGACTTACTGTAAGTTGTAACAGTAGCCCAAAATACATTGTATGGGTGAAAATTATAGATTTTAACTTTTAATATCAAATAAAAATAATCTTCCTTGAAGACACATTGTAAATTTCTTTCATAAATATATTAAACCTTAATTTTCGATTAGTAATATGCATTGCTAAGAATTTTGAAGCCTCAGATTCCAGATTTTCAAATAGTTGTATCTCGACTAAATATTGTCATTTCCTAACAAACCATACATTGATGGAAAGTTTATTTATTCTGATCTCAAGCTATGTATAAATCTTAGTTCCCAAAAATCTAAGATCAATCAGAGTTGGTCTGAGAATTGTGACATGGCTCATGCTGATGGAAGTAGCCATCACAAGGCGGGTATAGTGTGGCAAAGTAAAGCAACAATACTCAGATTTATTTGTAGTGTTGATCAATTGGTACTAAGGAGCCTTGAAATGCTACATGTGTGCCATAAAAATGTTCCCAACACCACCAGCCGCTTCATTACATGATGGATCTATGCTTTCATTCTGTTTATGGGCAAATACTGTACTGACCCTACCACCCTAATGTCGCAGCAGACATATCAGACCGGGCAACATTTAACACAAGTATACACAATCTACAATTATTCATTGGTTTGCTTTTCTCAGCTGTCAGGAGCTGTAGCTCATCTGTTTCAAGGTTTGACATGTTGTATATCCAGAGATGCTTTTTTGCAGACATTGGTCATAATGAGTGGTTATTTGAGTTACTGTTGCTCAAACCAGCATCAACAAGGTATGTTTTGCCCACAGAATTGCTGCTCACAACAGGTTTTCTTTTCTGTTTTGGGATCATTCTCTGTAAACTAGAATGCACAGAAATCCCAGTAAATTGGCAGTTTCTGAGCTCATCTTGTCATGTTCAAAACACTTAAATCACCCTCCTTCCCCATTCCAATGCTTTGTTTGAACTTCCTAATTGCATATTATGAATTAATTAGTTAAACAGGTGTATATATATTTTTCTAAATAAGTAAAATGTCCAATTAATTTACACATAAATCACTTTTCTAGTAAACATTTCCAAGTGCCCTGAAAAAAAACCTCTGTGATTCCCAAACTAATGAATCATAAAAAAAAATATTATTTTTCATTCATTCATTCATTTTCTTGTCGGCTTTGTCCCTTGCGGGGTCGCCACAGCGGAATGAACCGCCAACTTATCCAGCATGATTTTACGCAGCGGATGCCCTTCCAGCCGCAACCCATCTCTGGGAATTTCCACACACACACATTCACACTCATACACTATGGACAATTTAGCCTACCCAATTCACCTGTACTGCATGTCTTTGGACTGTGGGGGAAACCGGAGCACCCCGAGGAAACCCACGCAAACGCAGGGAGAACATGCAAACTCCACACAGAAACGCCAACTGACCCAGCCCAGCCGAGGTTCGAACCTGCGACCCAGCGACGTTCTTGCTGTGAGGCAACAGCACTACCTACTGCGCCACTGCGTTGCCCAATATTATTTTTATTTATTATTATTATTATTAATAATAATAATAGTAATAATAATGGTAACATATTAAAAGGTCCATTAATGTATTTACTAACACAACTATGTATTAAAAATTGTGTACAGCATTTTATTAATTAATTAATTGTTAGTACACTTGTGTAGTAAAAGCACCTTAAAATAATGTTACCACATTTTTTTATGAATTATTAAAACCCATAGTTGTGCTTGTTCTATCTTAATATGTTATTGCGTGTGAGTTAACATGAACAACTTTATTTTCATTGCCCAATGTTTACAAAGATGTGCATTGTAATTAAGACATAATAATGTGACCTAAATAACTATGTACTTACATTTCAATTAATGATTAATACAATGCACTTATTATGAACATACATGTTTTTATGTACATACATATTTTAAAATGCTTGTAATTACATCTGTAATTACCACTGTTGACCCATCCCTTACTTTAAGCCAACTCTAAACCTACCCATACCACCAGACCTGACCTTAACCTTACCCATAAACCACTTCAAGAGCACCATAAGTGTTGTGCAATACTATATGAACAGAATAACTACATTTTACTTATTTTATGAAGTATGCTGTAAGTAAGACCATTTAATTCAAAGTGTGACTCATTAAAGTGTGTATATATATATATATATATATATATATATATATATATATATATATATATATATATATATATATATATATATATATATATATATATATATATTTATATATATACACACACACACTTTAATGAGTCACACTTTGAATTAAATGTATATGGGCAACGCAGTGTGTATATATATATACAGTATATATATATACGCAGTGTGTATGTATATGGGCAACGCAGTGGCGCAGTAGGTAGTGCTGTTGCCTCACAGCAAGAACGTCGCTGGGTCGCAGGTTCGAACCTCGGCTGGGCTGGGTCAGTTGGCGTTTCTGTGTGGAGTTTGCATGTTCTCCCTGCGTTCGCGTGGGTTTCCTCCGGGTGCTCCGGTTTCCCCCAGAGTCCAAAGACATGCAGTACAGGTAAGCTAAATTGTCCGTAGTGTATGAATGTGAATGTGTGTGTGTGAAAATTCCCAGAGATGGGTTGCGGCTGGAAGGGCATCCGCTGCATAAAATCGTGCTGGATAAGTTGGTGGTTCATTCCACTGTGGCGACCCCGCAAAGGACAAAGCCGACAAGAAAATGAATGAATGAATGAATGAATATATATATATATATATATATATATATATATATATATATATATATATTTATATATATAACAGTTTCCATATTTTGTAATTCACAAGTGTTTTCTATTTATTTACGTTTGTGAATTGCATTATGGGACATTGATCTTTGCTCTGTCTACTTTTGATGTGGAAAATTCAACTCTACAGTTGAACAAAGTGACTTTTACTCACATTTTAGTAGTTTGAAATAATATAATGTATAAGAAATAATATTTAGAGAAATAAGACTGTAAAGGCGACGCAGTGGCGCAGTAGGTAATGCTGTCGCCTCACAGCAAGAACGTCGCTGGGTCGCAGGTTCGAACCTCGGCTGGGTCAGGTTCGAACTTTGGCTGGGTCAGTAGGCATTTCTGTGTGGAGTTTGCATGTTCTCCCTGCGTTCACGTGGGTTTCCTCCGGGTGCTCCGGTTTCCCCCACAGTCCAAAGACATGCAGTACAGGTGAATTGGGTAGGCTAAATTGTCCGTATGAGTGTGAATGAGTGTGTGGATGTTTCCCAGAGATGGGTTGCGGCTGGAAGGGCATCCGTTGCATAAAAAATGTGCTGGATAAGTTGGCGGTTCATTCCGCTGTGGCGACCCCAGATTAATAAAGGGACTAAGCCGACAAGAAAATGAATGAATGAATGAATAAGTCTGTAAAATAACAGAAAAGGTACAGGTTTATTAGAGTTTATTACAATGTATTTGTACTGTAATATACAACACCAATCCAGAAAATATATCATTTTGAATTATTACAAATTCTACTTTTCAAGGTTAAAGGTTGTTGAAGGAATGATAAAGGTCCAATAATGCAATTCAATATCATAAATAAACTGGGAATAATTGAAAAAATAAAAATATAAAATCACAAAATAAGGAAAACTGTAAATTTACAGATATTTATTTACAGTGTATATATATATATATATATATATATATATATATATATATATATATATATATATATATATATATATATATATATATATATATATATATATATATATTTCCTTTAAAAAAGTGACTTTTATTGATATTTTTCATAATTAGAAGTGTTACATTGTCTAAATTGATGTTGTATATTACAGTACAAAAACCTGGTAATAAACAGCCAGTAGGTTTTCTATTATTTTACTGATTTAATTCTATTATTTATATTAATTCTATTACTTCTTATACATTATGTTGTTTCAAACAATAAAAATGTCAATAAACGCCACTTTGTAAACTGCACAGTTAAACTTTCAATGTCAAAAGTAAACAGAGCAGAGATTTAGGTCCCATGTTGCAATATATAACTGTGAATAAAAAAATAAATAAATAAACTGTGAACCATGAAATATGGAACCTGTTAAATGAACAGATGTTTTTTACAGTGTACATTATTATCCAAGTATACATTGTAAAACTTTTTGAAAATCAAACTAGCCAATCAGAAGCCAACTTCACTCACATGTCAAGAATCTTCATTGGATTTTGATTGGCTATAAACATATGCCCTTGTATCATATTATAGGTATGAAGCTGGCAATGATGTGAACTGTACTCAATCAACACCCTACCAGCAAATCTGCAGTTGTCAAAATACCTTGATGTGTTAGAATCTCTGCATTATCAACATTCACACCTAGAGCGGTGTCATCTCCAATCGTTCATTTTTCATGAACAATTTTACAGCAGCAGTGTTATTTCATTAAATATCTTGGGATATGAATGTCTGAAACAGCTCACAAACAACTGCTGCTGTGCATTCAGAACAGTGCAGGCCTGGATAGGAATTAAATACAAAAGCTATTCAACACCATGTTTAAAACTGTCCTCATGCAGACTCATGGTGTGTCAGTATA
The DNA here is from genome assembly GCA_903798195.1 of Danio kyathit. NCBI lineage: Eukaryota > Metazoa > Chordata > Actinopteri > Cypriniformes > Danionidae > Danio > Danio kyathit. The sequence continues at coordinate 33,789,321 of LR812520.1, read as the reverse complement.
TTGAGAACGCATTTTTTTTTCTGTGAGGGAAGAGAGTGCGCAACGAGAAGAGAGGCTTACCTCTGAATCCCGAATGGTTGGGGGAAGAAACTTTTTAGTGACATATTTAGAGCAATGCATGTGAGTGTGATTCAGCAGAGACTGAATAGTTTCCTTAGAATTCAAGGCTTGCAGAAAACAATGCATTTGTAGTGCGGAAAAGGGAATTGGGGCCTTGTTATGGAGGAGGAAAGGAAAATATAGCTTCCAAAACACCCACGTGATGCATGACAAATGTCTCTCATTTTTATTAATGTGACCTATATAGTTCTTAAAAGAATAGTTTGCACATCAAAAGTAAGATGCTGTCATTTTTTACTTACCTTCATGATGATCTAAAGCTGTACAACGGTCTTTTTCCACACAGAAGATAAAAAATGTTATTTAGTAGAGTTGAATTTATAGCTACTGTAGCAAGGAAGATTTGTACAGGCGGACAAATGATCTACAAATAGTTTTGTTTTATTAACAAAAGTGTCACTTTATATCAAAAGCTTGACAATATGAAAATTCTGAATTCTTAACTTTGTTTTCCAGACCTCTCTCAAATCCTCTGTAAACTTGAGCTCCGAGGATCTTATCACTTCTGAGTTTTTCCTTAGTTTAAAATAGATATCAACAATTCAATGAATAAACTAGAAGCTTACTGGATGATTGATACACTGAGTTGTTCACTCAAGAATAGAGCAGTGCCATATGAGAATGAATCATTCAGTGGGATTTGTAAACTATGGAAGCATATGAGTAGCACAAATCATTTTGAAATGTAATATGCAAAATGGCAATGTAATATGTTAAATTGCAATGTATTTCTGTATTTCCATTTGCATTATTTTAAGCCTTATACTTATTTTAAGCCTTATTATTTTTAAGCCTTATACTATACCTCACAAAAGTCTTGTCACTTTTTCATATTTTAGGAACAGCAAATAATAACTTGACTTCTAGTTGATCGTTTGATATCAGAAGTGGCTTATATGAAAGGCAAAGCTCCTCTATTACACTTATGTTACCAAAATAATATATGATCATGCCTTGATTTTTAATGATTTAATTAGGACAGTAAGGTCTGACTTTGCTTAGACAAAAGTCTTGTCAATTAAAATAAATAATGGACAGTATTGAATATGAAGTCATGGTGCAGTGGAAAAAGAATTAATACTGTGTATGACTCCCATGAGCTTGGACGACTGCATCCAAACATCTCTGTAATGACTCGAATAACTTATTAATAAAGTCATCTGGAATGGCAAAGAAAGCATTCTTACAGGACTCTGAGTTCATCAAGATTGTTTGGATTCATCTTTAATGCCTCATCCTTCATCTTACCCCAGACATTCTCAATAATGTTTATGTCTGGTGACTGGGCTGGCCAATCCTGAAACAGCTTGATCTTCTTTGCTTTTTTTAGGACCTTTGATGTGGAGGCTAAAGTATGAGAAGGAGCGCTATCCTGCTGAAGAACTTGCCCTCTCCTGTGGTTTGTAATGTAAAGGGCAGCACAAATGTCTTGATACCTCAGGCTGTTGATGTTGCCTTCCACTCTGCAGTTCTCTCCCACGCCCCCATACTGAATGCAACTTCAAACCATGATTTTTCCTTCAGACCACAGTCTTATATGAAAAACTACTATACTGTAGTAATGTATAGTAAATGATGTATTTTTGAACAATACTATATTAAAGCACTTGAATTAATCTTGTGGTAATTATATAGTTGCTATGATAACACAACAAGTATAGCTATATAAACAACTGACCTAATACTGTATTTTTCTGTAAGTATAGTGTATGTTTACTGTAGTAAAAACTAAAGGACAATACAATATTTATTAGTTTAGCAGTCCACCAAAGTTAATACTACAGTGTGGGGAGTCAACGGATCTTTCGAGAACTGAACAAATCACACACCACATTATTTTTAGAAGATTGAACGGTGCCTACGTGTCTGAGCTATGATTTCAATTTCAAAGCAACCCACAGGCACTCAGCAAGGCAATCCACAGGACCACATGCCATTTGTGATCACAAACACGTGCTAATTAACTTTAACTTTTGGTTCACAACGCGACCTGCGTCTGCGAGGGAATAAACATCCTTAGAAATGTGGACACACAAACGATCCGAATCTTCCAAAGTTTAAACAGACATTCAAGAGAAACTGTGTTTATTTGAGTAATGTATGCTTATTTTACGTTTCTGTAGGTTTTTGTGTGTACATGTTACATGTGTTTAACGTAACCATTATGAAGAGGTAATGGGTTAAAGCCGCTGCTTTTGCATGAAATCTACAGAACGTTTGTGAAACATATAATATTTAGTGTTCATTGAAAGCTTGAAACGTTTTAAATGCATTGGTTTACATGAAGAAACCATAATTGTAATAGCTTCCGATTAAAGGCAGGTAATGCATGATTCTCACATGAAGTGCTAACCCAACCTCCTAGAGGAGGGAATGGGGGTGTGATCCCACCCCGCAACTTCTCTTATTGGACAATCCCTGTGTAGGCCACACCTATACTCAAGCATATAAACTTTGAACCAGAAAACTCTATTCGTCGTCTTTTTGCCGGGTCTTTGCCTCTCATCACCGTCGTCGCTCTTCTAGTGCTGGCTGTATACCGCCTTGCCGGAAGCCTCGTCAAAGCACGGAGCAAACCGAGACGCTCACTCGCTGCCCACTGACCCCTGATCTGCTTGCGCAATCGCTTCAACAACAAGCCATCGGGTCAACTTATCAGAACTGACAGAAACACTGCCATAACTACAGAATTCTGCAGAGAGCCGAAACTCCAGGAAGGACTCCACGAGACTGAAACTTGAAACCACCTCGGCCAACATCTGTATCCCTAGCAACCGACTCCAAACTTCCCTGAAAGTAAGGAAACCCCTCGCCACCGACGAGAGAATTCCAGCACGTCAATGAAGTTGCTACGCTGACCAATCAGCTTCGCCGGGATCTCCCTTTGGACCAGCCGAGGAGACCGAAATTCCATCAGAATCGCAAGTAACACAAACAATGTTTCTATCCATTGCTGAACTGGTGTAAATAATATTTAAGTAGTAAAGAATAGCGAAATTCTCTGCTTTTATGGTTTCCCTCAGGTTGCAATGCTAAGAAATTAGTAAATGCTAGAAGTTGAATCCTTACTCGCTCTCCGTCATAACTCTCCCCAAACTGCTTGTGTGTATGTATGTGCGTTTGTTTGTTTTATGTAGATTAGTATGTTGTGTTATAGAGTAGCAATAAACTTGTGTTTCGTTTTTAAGATCCGTGTTGGTGTATTCTGTGCTTTATAAGTTAATGTCTCAGCTTCAGATACTGTTACCTTGCTTATTAAATAATTAGATACTGTTTTTATATTGTTATTGTTGGCCACAAAATAATATAATACAGGATTGCTTTACACTGACCGTTCTATTTGCTGGACAAATGACTAGGTTAAGTGTAAGCTTTAAATAATTCTATGTAAATCATGTTTGAATCTTTAGATTCAAATCCCCAGAGTTTAAATGTGATTTAAACCAAAGAGCTGATTCCTTACAACAGTATACTGTTTCATACATTAACCAAAATAGTATAAATACTATTTTACTGTATATGCAATATATTTACAGTGTAAAGTTTTCTGTTACATATTCAAAAGCATTTCCCAGTGATGGGTTGCAGCTGGAAGGGAATCCGCTGCATAGAACATTTGCTGGATAAGTTGGGGGGTCATTCCGCTGTGGCTAAGTTTAGTTGTATGTAGTCTTTTTTTTTTAAAGAGATGTGAAGTTTTAAAGCCTTGTGAAAAACAAATGTTTGTTGTGTTAGTTAGCGTTTTCCAGGTTGATCGTATTGAGGTAAAGTTGGTTTTATGTTCGCACATTCAGACTTTTTTTATAATAATAAAAAAATGGTCACTAACACTTTTGCAATAGTAAAACTAGTTATTTCTGTAGGTGTAATTTTTTTGGGATCCTATTTATTATAACTACTATTTTTGAAGAAGAAATACTATTAAGAAATTCACATAACCATTTTTTTATCGATTAAATTAATAATTTATGTAATTAACATAATAATAATATTTACATAGTATTTTATGAAGTATAAAAAGCTGTAAATTCATTTCCTGTTTACTGACACGATGTAATGGCATCAACGCTATTTTGTAACTATGTACTTTTGCACTTACACACTCAACAGTGTAGTATATGTATGTATTGTCATCCCAAATGGTACACTAATGTTTTTTTACTAAGCGGACATTCAAACTGTTTCCCTGATGACGTTTGTCGATTGCCAAATGAGTGAAATAAATGACCAAAGTACCAAATATTACCTGCCATAAGTATAACGGCATTCACCATCGGGAGGCGCTATAATCACTCTCGTAGAAGAATTTTGCTTCCACAATCCAAAATAAATAAAGTTATCCAACATGTGCGCCCGATAGCTCCGCCCCTTTCGCTACATGTGCAAAGCAGTGGTCGTAGAGTGTGTGAAGTGTCCATTATTCCACACTTCATTTTACCAGTTGAATGAGTGCATCATCCAGGTAATTAAAGTGCACTTATTATTTTTAGGGTTTTCAATGTAAATGCACTACTTACACTATTTATACTACAAAATGGCGTTGAATAGTGCGCAAGTAGGCTATGTGATTTGGGACGCACTCAGTGGCACAGCGGACGGGCCCGCAGGGCACGCAACGCGGGGGGGCCCCGCGTGATAAGGGGCCCCGCAAGATATTTTTGTGTCAAAACGTCACGGAGAAGTGATATCAGCCATTGGCGGCAAACTGCGGAGAAATGACTGGAGCTTCTTTCGTGCGCTCTAGGTGTCGCGCGCATTCGCTCTCACGTGCACTCCCTCTCTCTGCCTTCACGCGCGCTCCCTCTGTGCGCATTAGTTCCCGCATTCAGAAGTTAACCCCCAAATTAACACGGGTAATAAAAAGATTCAACTTCAGTCATGTTCATGTTGTGAAACACTATCAAAATGTCCACTGTTGATTATATCAGACTTTTTTAACCTTTTAATAGAGGAAGTCCTCGGCTATTATTAATCAGAAGCTGAGTGTATATAGTTTTACGTTAAATGCAGTCTTGAATTTACAAACAGTCGGCAAGTACCGGAGAACAGATGTAACACATTGATCAAATTTAGTTTTCAGTCACATTGAAAGTAATATTCTACTCGTTTAGTTTTGCCTTAATTCATTTTAGATGTCAGTACTGACATACGAGTCTTCAACACATGATTTTTTTTACAACACGTTTTTTTTAACATAATAGTTTAACTAACTAATTTCTAATAACTACTTTTTTTTATCTTTCCCATGGTGACAGTCAGTGCAAAGTATTTTACTAGTTATTTTGCAAGATAGTTGTATTCAGATTAAAGTGTAATTTAAAGACTTCACTAGGTTATGTTAACTAGGACAGCTAGAATAATTAGTGAAGTTATAGTATAACTGGTTTGTTGTGTAGACAATCAAAAATATACAGTAAATATTTCTTAAGGAGGCTAATAATACTGACCTTAAAATAGTATTTTTAAAAATAATAAACTGCTTTTATTTAAGAAATAAACTATGAGAAAAAGACTTATTATTTATTATTATTACTTCTTTTTTACAGGAAATACTGTATAAAAATGTCCTTGGTTTGTTAAAGATCACTTAGACCACATTATTTTAAATTAATGGGAGGGCAAAAAAATTGACTTCAAAGTTTACATGTGTAAAATGTGCCTTGATGTACTTGAATGTTAGAAATGTGTTATCCACTACAATACAAAGTTCCTTGTCAAATAAATTAACGAGGAAGATTATTTTGAGTATGCACTGCATTGTGGCGCAGTGGGTAGCACGTTCGCCTCACAGCAAGAAGGCTGCTATGTGAGCCCCGGCTGGGTCAGTTGGAGTTTCTGTGTGGAGTTTGCATGTTCTCCCTGTGTTGGCGTGGGTTTCCTCCGGGTGCTCCGGTTTCCCCCACAAATCCAAAAACATGGTGTAAGTGAATTGGGTAAGCTAAATTGTCCGTAGTGTATGTGTGTGACTGAGTATGTATGGATGTTTCCCAGTGAAAGGTGAAAGTGGAAGTGAAAGTGGAAGGGCATCCGCTGTGTAAAACATATGCTGGATAAGTTGGTTGGTTCATTCTGCTGTGGGGACCCCAGATTTGAGTTTAAGTTATATAATTATCGTTATATGTAGTTATATAGTTATATAATTATCTTGTTTATGAAGACTGCAGAGTTATGCATGAAAAAAAAATGACTTTGAATAATTAAGTAGTTTGTGATGTATGTTAAAGTGTGCCCTCTAAAAGCACATTCTGCCCCCCCCCTGTCATTCTGGTCTAGAACCGCCATTGCTTGTAACACTCGCGCCAACCCCCGCATTTTGCGCTAAGCCACTGGACGCACTAGGGGCTTCTCAAAGGACATAGTAAAAGTAGACAAATTGGGATGCAGCAAGTCAGTCTGAATATGCAACTGGAGTTCATCCTGTACGCTGTTTGTGTGACATTAACTAAAATAAGTATTAGTCAACCACGCTGAAAACTACAAAATTGTACAAAATCTGACATAAAATAAAGAGCAGCAAATTTACTGCATGTCACACTGAGCACTACTAACTGGTGCAGCTCTGGTGAAGGACAGTGGCTGAATCTGAACCTTTAAATGACACACAACTCAAGTTTCTGTCTCTGTAAGCTAGCAAAACCTTGTAAAAAATCCACAAAACTCCAAATGCATATGTACACTATGACATGACAGACAACCAGTCCAGTACGCTTTCAGTCACACAGCATGAGATTTGCTGAAAACATGACTGTCAGTCCTAAAAACTGGTTACAGAATGCAGTTTTCACTCCCATGAATAACCAAACATTATATGTGAATGCAAGAGTAATAATGCCTCAGACACAGGACTGACAAGCTTATTGTTGTGATTGTGGCAATAGTTATACAGTTATTAACCTCAGTATAAAACAGCTGCGTTAAGTATTAATTTTGCTAGTGACTCATAAGTTGACATTGCAGGCTAACCTGTGTAAGATGATTCTTCTAATTAGAGAGGCGTCGATGGTCTGTTCAGTGTTCTGCTGTAGGTCAGCAATCAGCAAAGACCTCTTCAAACTGCACGCAGCCTCGTGCTTCTTCAGCAGAAAGCATTTCATCTCAGAACAGACTTTCTGTTGAGCTTGATTTTGCATTCTTTTTTGAAGCAGTGCCTGACTCAGCTGCTGTTTACATGTTTGATGTGGTTTGGTGCTATATGAAATTGAACAGGAGGGATTTCTTTCTTGAGTCTGCAGTGTCCTCAACTGCATGTAGTAGTAAAAAAAAAGAAAGTTCAAGGCTTTGAAGTCTAAGGCAACTACATCTATGAGTTTTGTGAAGGATAAATCATTTGGCAGGTAAAGCAAGGACACAGTCAAGTGTCTGGTTGGAGATTTTGCACTCCTCTATAGTCAAGCCACCAGTATGCTGAACATGAGCAATACACATTCTGCAAGAATATGTTTAATAAAATAAAAATATTTTCATAAATAGATAAACAAACAAAGAATCAAACATACAGCATTCATACACTTTCAGAAATGAAGAGATGAAGGGGAGGTACAGTACCATTATACGCATTTGTACCTCCATATACCTCAAAGGTACGCTACATATAAGTACCTAAAATTGTCAAGAGGTAAATTTTGGTACTTTTTTAGTACTAATATGAACATTTGAGTTACCAATATGGACCCTTTAGTTACAAATGTGTATCTTTTGAAAAAGTACCTCCACAGTGACAGCTCTCATGTCTTAAATTCTAAGAGTGTAACACAAAACACTGCCTAACACCAAAAATCTGAAGTGTTAGGGTGCTTTCACACCTGTAGATTGATTGTTTTGTTCCAAAACAGGGATTAAAATTGTTACAATGTTTGTTTTTGTTTTTGGTGTGGTTCGCTTTCACACAGAAAAGTTTCTAAATGGACCAAAATAGCTAAAACAAGTCAAATGCGTGTAAAATCTCCTCACATTGGACATAGTTCCATGGTTTTTTTTTCAGAGTCCTGTCAGCTGTCATGTGTCCTTATTTTAATTCATGAAGATGAGCAATAAGACATTATGAGCAAAATTTTGAACGGTGACACACCCAGACATCGTCATCAAATATATATCAGAGATAAAACTGTCTCAAACATAGCTGTTGGCTAGAATTATGCATTACAGGCTTTACATTATAGAGGGAAGTAATAGATAAACAAAGACTGCAATTTGGCCAATTTTCCTAGCGAATAATAATAGTTCAGCATGCTTTTATTTTTGTATTTAACATAAAACGCACATATACTGGTAGGAATGACATCCCATCCTACTCATAATTCTTTCTTCATATAGCCATATATTTACATATCCATAATACACTGTGATATAGCTGGTTGGTTAGTTCGTTGGATCGTATTGCTTTCTCACTATAATCACTCCACTCCATAGTTCATTTCAATCAAGCTGAGATTACCTCATTCAGGCAATCTCAGACCGATTGTTTTGGTGCGGATGCAAGCTATTGCTGGATTCACTTATGCAAAACGAACTGTGCTAACTGGGGAAAAGCGCCAGGTTGCGAATCAAAAGTCTAGGTGTGAAAGCACCCTTAAATTCTAAAACAAGCATTTTTTACAAATATTTAAAGAATATATTCATTCATTCATTCATTTTCTTGTCGGCTTTGTCCCTTGCGGGGTTGCCACAGCGGAATGAACCACCAACTTATCCAGCACGATTTTACGCAGCGGATGCCCTTCCAGCCGCAACCCATCTCTGGGAACATCCACACACTCATTCACACTCATACACTACGGACAATTTAGCTTACCCAATTCACCTTTACTGCATGTCTTTGGACTGTGGGGGAAACCGGAGCACCAGGAGGAAACCCACGCGAACGCAGGGAGAACATGCAAACTCCACAAAGAAACGCCAACTGACCCAGCCTAGCCGAGGTTCGAGCCTGCGACCCAGCGACGTTCTTGCTGTGAGGCAACAGCACTACCTACTGCGCCACTGCGTTGCCCCATTTAAAGAATAAACATATGATTTTGCTTATAAGATGAAAATTTAATATTTTTTAAACACGTAAACAAAAATAAAACAATATAATTAGAAAAACTTCAAAATGAATTTTCAATTTCTTTGGTTTAACAATTTATAGTCACATTTAAATAAAATTATGTTTTTTAAACTACTGATGAAATCCTCCCCCTCCCAAACAAATAATATCATTTTGAGCATTTTGTAAATTAAAAGGTGTCATATTTTAACCTGATTAAATATAGAAAAATATGCCTGAATAGATATAAACATTATTTTATTTCCTTCATCAGTAAATAAGAGGGTATTGAAATGATGGTGTTGCACCATCCATTGTCCGTTTGTCATGTATTTTCTATATGGCAGCCCTTATGTCCAAGACAAATAAAAAAAACAATAATAATAAATAAATAAATAAGTATATATATATATATATATATATATATATATATATATATATATATATATATATATATATATATATATTTTTTTTTTTTTTTTTTTTTTTTATACATTTAGAAGAGATACTGCTTATTTTTTACTTTTATTATGAAAAACGTTGACAATATTTTGTTTCCAAATGTGCAAGTTATGTATTTTCACTTTTTTATAAGAAAAAAGTGACTCTTGGTTTCAGGCAATGTGTGTTTTAATTTCAGTTGTTCAGTGTTGATGTTCAATAAATCATCATAGTGGTAGAAAGTGTGTGTTTCTTTCAATTATTTTAAAATCAAGTAATCCACTCTTCATTTAATTGTACACTTGTGATATGTGAGAATATTTACTGTACAAAATCTGTCAGTGAACTACGAAGGCAAAAAATAAATCAAGTAATAAATAAAATAATCATTAAATGTAATTGAGTCAAAATGTTTAATTAATCGAGATTTTGATTTTAGGCCAAATTGCCCAGCCCTACACACCTGTGCCTAAATACACAAATCCAATACATCCAGAAAATATTCAAGTGGTCACTTATTTTTGTAGAATTTTAAACCTTAGGGAGATACATACAAAAAAAAAAAAGAACAATGTATTGCAACGCTCCGTTACTAAGGTAATGCTACGTGGAAACTTCAACTATGGGGATTTCATTCAGAAAGCCAATCATCTGAAAGAGTATGTAAACGGGCCAATGAAATGCCAATGAGTTGGCAGCTTCAGCTTGCGCACCTGATGCTCGTTGCAATTAATTTGCTATAAGAGCACAGAGCTAGCAAGCCAAAGCATCATTTTTTAGCGGAAGAGACTTTCACCTCAACAGCTAAGGGGCAATCATTATGGCGAAGGAACATAGCATTTCCGTTCCCCCCCTCGGGGAACGAGGGTTACCTTAGTAACCAGAGAGTTCCCCTTCGGGAGGGGAACTTCAATGCTATGTGGAAACTTCCACTATGGGGAAATGTATGGAAAACGCCATAATGATTTAACCTTACCTTCGCCCCCGATGAGAGGTTTGCCAGGCAAAAAAGAGCGTGAGCGCACCTGCGTCACCAGAGGAGCGGTCTTCCAACGTGTTCCCTGGCCCTTACTTATCCCACTTCAACAGAAGATTTACGGATTTAGATATATTTTTCGGGAGCCGCAAATGCATCTAGAATAATTTCTAGGAATTTAATACGACAGTACGTTGGGAATGCGTGCAGTCCCGATAGGGAGGACGCTGCGGAGGCCACCTGCTATCCAAGTGGGGAGACTGGTGGCGAGAGAGCATATGGACTAGCCCTGAGAAGGGGGAGTAAGCATATGAATATAAGATGGTTAGCGGTGAGGGAAGACACGGGTCCGCCTGTGAGGGGGGACTGCACCGTGGCAGTACAAGCATATGGGATCGCCAAGTGGGGATCGCACATAGTGGGCACCTATACCCAGAACGCGGGCTGACCAGTGGGCAGACCAACAATGTAACGGGCCAGCGCCTGACTCCTCCGCTGAGTCAGATGCTGGGGGCCTCGGAGGAATATCTGCCAGCGGTGAACTTGACTGACAGAGCGAAAAAGGCGGACGTATCTCTGTGTTAGAGAGAATGGCGCAGCAAGCGTTTTACAACACCTATCCGAATTTCTCTTTCACCGCGTGAGGAAATCGGCTCCCCTCAAGATTAATAAATCTCGCAATAGGTGTCGCCCAGCCCGCAGCTCTACAGTGTCTGTTAGAGAGGCGCCGCGTGCTAACGCCCAAAAGGATGATAGGCAAGGAAGATGGCATTCACTGTTCAGTGGGTATGTTCCAACCTCTGTTTGGATACGGCACTTCCCTTCTGCCGATCACTGTAACAGATAAAAGAGCTGAGTACGGACTGTATAATACGCAAAGCGCGAAGGACGCAGCAAATAAAGGGGCTGGGTCTGCCTCCTCCGTGGGCAGCGCTTGCAGGTTCACTACGTAGCTGAAAGAACTCTGTAGGAACCTAGAGCACCTAGGTGGGCGGGTGTCTCAGGTTAACGTGAGAGTGGGCCGGACCAACACGCTGGCACATTTCGCTGACCGAAAATGCCTCCAGATACTCACCCATTTGGCTGATGTGAACGCGACCAGCAGAGCTGTCTACCTGAACAGAAATCTTAAGATACTGAGTCGAGTGATCGAGCAGACTTCTCCTAAGAGAGATCTCCAAGTGGGTATGAGAGGAAAAAAGGAATAATTAATATCCAGTCTCACGCCTCTGGGAACTGGATGATGAGACGATACTTCCCAGCGCGCCGCCATCGCTGCATCCTTAGAGCGGGAATGATCGTAACGCCAACCCCTCAGAGCGGAGGGGACAGCCTTAGCTCCAGTCAACTGAAGGAGGATAGCATCACTCTGATCTGGCATGTTCAGGGTTTCCTTCTCGGGGAAAAAGGTAACCACACAGCGAACAGACTCCACTTCAGGGCATGGGCATGCCTCGTAGAGGGTGCTTAGCCTGAGTGACAGTGTTAACCACCTAATCGGTAGGTCACCTAAGTCCTCCGCATAGATCTGGGCGCGGGTGCCAAACGGTGCCTGTCCCCTGTTTCCAGGGGATGTGCCAGGGAGGGGCCATAACGAGGAGAATAGAAAGCAGGTCCGATTGGGCAAGAGAGGCGCAATACGAGAGCTGTTCCTCGACCTCCCTGACTTTACACAGTATCTGTGCGAGTAGGCTCACTGGAGAAATGCATATTACGCACGCCCCGAGGCCAGCTGTGTAGCCAGTGGACTTTGCAGGGTTCGCCAAGTGGGGAGCTCAAGCGAGAGCACACGAATCTCTGAGTTAGAGAGAGATCTGACTCAGGCAGATCTGAGGGTTACAGTGAGAGTAAATCTGCCGCCCTCGGGCTTGTGGACCTCTCGCTCCTCCATGCGCTCCATCCAAGCTTCGAGTGAGAGAAGCGCTCCATCCTCGGATGGCCACCCTCTCACTTGATGACACCGAGGCTCAGATGTCCACCGCTGCATCGGAGGTGGGCTGTCATGATCTGATAAAGGATCCCCCCCCCTCCGCTCCCTCCCCTCGGGAGCGACGTCTTGAAAAAGACGCGTTGCACGACCGTGTTGCTCTTTTAGTAAATTCCCAACAATACATAACGCTCTGGAGGACCGGACCCAAAGGACGCCAGGCAAGAGAGAAACCCAGCTCAACCGTCTGCCGCTGCGTGTCACACACTCTGGACTGGGAGATCGCTCTCGTTCACTCTCTGTCTGAAACTAAGCTGGAGGAACCCTCATCGACTCTCTCAGAAGGCTGTTGAAGTCTCTGAAGTGAAAATGATGCTTTGGCTTTGCTCGCACATGTGCTCTTATAGCAAGTTAATTGCAACAAGCATCAGGTGCGCAAGCTGAAGCTGCCAACTCATTGGCATTTCATTGGCCCGTTTACATACTCTTTCAGATGATTGGCTTTCTGAATGAAATCCCCATAGTGGAAGTTTTCACATAGCATTGAAGTTCCCCTCCCGAAGGGGAACTGCATATTACAACAATTAATTTCTGAAATAAAGACAATAATCAGAACCTTAACAGATGGACAGTTCAACAAGATGTTGATAGAAGACAATTACTTTTGACCTTCCTGGAGCAAAACCTTTCAAAAGCTAAAATCGTGCTTGTTTTATTGTATTAAGGGCACAATTTTACGGCACCATTAAAGTCCATTGTAATCTGGCTCATTACAATATGACTTAGAACTTGACATTTAGAATCTACTTGACATTTCTTAGTGCATTAACGGCTTCTAAAACTGAAGGTAAGTCATCTTTCTCTATACTTGCCGGAATAAGATGTCCTCTCTGGACTGCTAAAGCACAAAAATAATCTCTGATGATGAAAACGGAAGGAACTGAGAAGTGAAAATGTTTCTATGAAAGCAATGCCATCTGTGATCAACCTCGTGATTATATGAGAAGAGAAAAACGCATATGCAGTCTGAAGAGAAGAGAAACGCAATTTCCTTGTTGTGACTCTCTTCATGCAGGCTATAAATAAGGTCATCTATTTATTCTGTTTATGAATGCACACAGTTGAAAACGACAATTAACGAGTACCCAAAATTAACTAAATAAAATGCTATCAAGAATGATTCCACAATATAGCAACACATTTATTTCAAAACCATATAAATTGGTAACACACTGCTTCACACTGCCTGTTTAAGCAGCACAGAGTCTCAGAGATGAGCATACATGTACGTATGCCATGTCTAGAGAAAATGAACCGTGAACGAAGCCCAAACCTGTTGTGCTTGATTTAAAATTAAGCAAACACCAAAATGCACACAAACAGTACTTATTTTGTAGGTCTGAGTGAATGGAGGTGATTTAAGCATATTTGTATCTGCAGTTTAAGAAATTTGATTTATCGAAAATGAGTTGTAAAAGTCAGTGCTTACTTAAACTTATTATTTTTTCTGCTTTTTAAAAATAATTACTTTAAACTAATTTTTTAATATACTGTTCAAACATTTGAGGTCAAAGAGATAAAAAATTTCAAATAAATTATTATTGAAATTTAAAGTTTAATTTTTAATTTTTTTTTTCATTATCAAACCATCATATTAGATTAAATTCTGAAGGATCATGTGACTCAGCTCTGCATAGTTTAGTTGAAACCCTGCTTCAACACACTTACCTGAAGGTTTCAAACAAATTCAAACTGTGCAGAGCTTCGACCCTCCAGAAACTTTAACACTGGTTTAACATCTGTGGACTAGAGTAATTATGCTGACAATCAAGCTTTGCCATCCTAAAAAAATAAACAGTTATTTTAAATTGTAATATTATTTTACAATATTTCTGTATTTTATTGCATTTTAGATCAAATACGTACAGCATTTGTGAGCATCATTATTACTGTCTCAGAATTTTTGAATTGCAGTTAAAACTATGGTAATATATTATTATATACTGTAGCCAAACAACAAACTAATATCACTATGAATTTGTAAATTAAATCTTGCATGTGTACAGTATAAAAAAATATTGTCCAAAGTCAAAAATAAATATTTGCAACATAGGCTCACTCTGAAAACGTAACCCTGTATACATTTCTGGATTGCGAATTACATTGCGAAATACATAACCAGAGGAACGTGCATTTCATTGTTAAAATGAATGCTGCGAGGCGGTATGATGCCATTCCTTTTAACGCTTACCAGCTGACCCCTTACCTCCGTATGATCGGTTTTTGTAATGTGACCAGTTTGTCCACTGGCTTGTCACGCCAGCGAAAAATGGTTCCAGAAAGCAGGTAAGACATAAAAAAAAAAATCTGTGGTCAAATCTCAAAACGTGGTAAAAAAATCAGGCTGCCGCAAGGGCTTTTCTTTTTCTATATTGTTTTTGAAAACACTATCGGATGGGTTTAGGAAAGTGGGTGGGCATTGGTCAATGGGTGCTTTTAAAAACACTATCGGTTGGGTTAAGGGAAGGCGGTGGGCGCTGGTCAATCAGTGCTATTTAAAACACTATCGGTTGGGTTTAAGGAAGTGGGTGGGCGCTGATAAATTGGTGCTTTTTTATAACACTATTGGTTGGGTTTAGGGAAGGCGGTGGGCGCTGGTCAATCAGTGCTTTTAAAAACACTATTGGTTGGGTTTAAGGAAGTGGGTGGGCGCTGATAAATTGGTGCTTTTTTATAACACTATTGGTTGGGTTTAGGGAAGGCGGTGGGCGCTGGTCAATCAGTGCTTTTTAAAACACTATCGGTTGGGTTTAAGGAAGTGGGTGGGTGCTGATCAATTGGTGCTTTTTTAAAACACTATCAGTTGGGTTTAGGGAAGGCGGTGGGCGCTGGTCAATCAGTGCTTTTTAAAACACTATCGGTTGGGTTTAAGGAAGTGGGTGGGCGCTGATCAATTGGTGCTTTTTAAAAACACTATCGGTTGGGTTTAGGGATGGAGGAGTCAGGCAATCAGTCAGTCAGTCAGTCAACAGCGGCTTTACGTGAGATGTACATAGATTTACGTGAGAACACAGGCACGGATAGCACTCACAAAAGAAATTTGAGATCTCAATAAGCGTACACAGCGACCTCTGATGGATTGCGAAAACAAAAACTGCAAAAAAACATACCTCCTGGGACGTATTTGGTGCTCTCCAAAAATGCACATAGGGGTACGTTTTCAGAATGAGCCTGGGTTGAATATTATTAAGATGCAATCACAGTAAACTTTAAGCATGCAACATTTGTTCGAATAGTGCTTAATAAAAAAAGATGATGCAACGTTGCTAAAAATATATGATTACTTTTATATTTCAGTACAGAAAAGTCATATTTTGATCTTCTGTTGGTCTCATGCAATGCAAATTTGCAGATCAGAGTTCCCCATGCAAACCTGAACTTTGGAATGCAGTGATGGGGAATAAGGCATAAGGGCATAATGGGGAAAAAAGTGCAGACTATGACATTAAAAACAATTTAAAAGGAGTTTCAGATTTCTACTTCAGATTTTCCCATGTAAATATTCTTTGCATTTCTTTGAAAAATGTAGTGTAATAGCAGTTTCTGAGCAAAAACCCTTTCTTTTTCATATGTCTCTGGGTAATTAAAAACCAGAACTTATTAATGGCAAAAAAAGCAAAGAGAATGTATCACAAACATACCTTTATTGTCCAAAGTCTCGATTTGAATTTGCCATAGACACATTTATACAATATACTCAATAATAGATAAGAGATTCTTTCATATTGTCTTCTGATAACTTCTGACAAAGAGGTCTCATTAGCTCCCCTATCAGGGAGACTGATAGAAAACGTCAGTGGAAATGAACACTGAAATGACTCTGCAGGCCGATGGAGAATCTCTGGAATCACGGCTCTGATGAATAGCTTGTAGGGCCTGTCAGAGTGATACCACAACAGTTGGACAGGAAGACAGCAGGCTCTCGGAGCCCGTGGCGGAGGCCCGGAGGACAGTACACCGAGAGGGAAGCAAGCAGCACAGTTTGGGGCAGTCGGTAAGGGCCATCCAAACACATGTGTTTACAGGGCATCAGTGAAAAGCATTGACTGTAACATCCTGGCCACTGGCCTGGCAGAAGTCCTGCTAAGTGCTGGTAAATATGTTTGGATGGTAAGCCGGCAGGGAGGCATGATTTTGAATGGGATTTTTTTCCATTTTTTTTCCCTCCCCTCGGTCCATTTACACAGAGGTTGCAGACTTCTCTTGCTTGGATCATTGCAAATATTAATATCCACAGTTGAAAGACAAAACAGTTCATTAGGCACTTTTTATACCAAAGAAGTTTTTTTT
Source organism: Danio kyathit (assembly GCA_903798195.1). Lineage (NCBI taxonomy): Eukaryota > Metazoa > Chordata > Actinopteri > Cypriniformes > Danionidae > Danio > Danio kyathit. The sequence continues at coordinate 33,772,482 of LR812520.1, read as the reverse complement.
TGGCTCTTTGATTAGGAGAAGTATAAAACAGATGTTAAAATGCAGCTGGCAAAAAGCACAGTTCCGCCTTTGTTCGTAAATATCGAACGGAAGAGTGTCAAATATGCATGAGGTATAGGAAAGGCACATAGCCAGCCTTATCAGAGTGTCTTTCCCTAGCCACAGACGACTTCTTTGTTTAAGCAGACAGTTCACCCCAAAATTGAAATTATGTCAACATTTACTTGTGCTCACGTCATTCCAAACCTGTCTGACTTACTTTCTTCTGTGATTTCTTCCTCATTGGCTTTTGTTTTATGAACACTAAACAGAGACATTTCTGAATTCTGTCATTGTCTGTCATTTACATTGCTGACCCACACATTTGCTCATTTTTCTGTAGAACACAATGAGAGATTTTTAGGTCTCTATAGCTACATTTGCACTGCCGATCTTGATGGTCAATTCCGATTTTGTGACTGAATCTGATTTTTTGATGACCCGCTTACATCATCTTTTAAACACGACTTGTATCCAATTCACTGCAATGACAAGGGAAAAAAAGAGGGGGAGCTGACTGACAGCTGATAATAAAAGAGAGCTCTTTTCTCCATTCCTGTTTTTAATGTTTACAGGGTTTAATATTTTTTAAATTCTATTTGGCAAGTTGTTATACTATAGTTTTTCAAGAGTTCACACTTAGCTAATGATTGGTAATAAAGCGTGTTTGGCATGCTGTCCCGGAAGAGAGCCCTGAGCTCAGAATATCCTTGAGCCCGGGGCTTCCTCCCCTTTGGAGGGCGAGAGGAGAGTTTGAGCTCAGGTGGGTCTCGAGAACTCCCCTACTGTGAACTACTGGATATCTCTGACTAGGAGTTGCCTTTAGAATGCTATTTTGATTAGTCAATTTACCTATGGTGCCTGTCTTTGAACGGTGGGAGGAAACTGGAGAACCCGGGGAAAACCCACACGAACACGGGCAGAACATACAAACTCCGCACAGAAACGCCAACCGGCCCAGAGAGGAACGGACAAGTGGCGTTCTTGCTGTGAGGCAACAGTGCTACCCACTGGCCGCCGTGCCGTCCTATCGGAGAAGGGGAGGAGTAGGGGTGTAAGGGGGGATTCTTCAAACGAAAATGACTGGAGCAAAAAGGTCTGGTAATTTATAGTGTGTCAATATTCATCTGATTGGCATATGCGGAGTTAATGCGGTACCAGCTGAGTTCAATCATAAGCACGTGATCCTCTCGAAATTAGTTTATAAATAAACCACACATGACAGAAAAGTTCTCATTTGGCCCTCTGGCTTTTATAAACCAGTAGGCATCTTAATGGCATTTCCATGGCATGATTTACGCACGTGATGCAAGCAACAGTTTTAGTTTAGCCTATATTGTTTACGTGGCAGATCTCTCTTGTTAACATGCTTAAATACTTGTGCTGCACGACAACATAGCAGATTTTGTTGTCCTAATAAATGAGATTTAAGGTCTGGGACTCTGCTGAAGTCTGTTCTGAAATTAAAGCATCAGAGTTTACGGCATTCGCTTTTAATGACGCGCATTGACAGGTGAAAATCCGATCAACCTGCTTACACTGCAGACATGAGGGCATGTATCCGATTCATATCGGATACATTTTCACATCTGAACAAGGCCTGAATCTGGTTTGAGTTAATTGGAATCCATGTGATTTTTTTTCCTGCTTACAAGTACATGGGCCATATCCGATCTGTGCCACATGGGAGAAAAAAAAATCTAAATTGGGTCACTTGAACCATGCAGTGTAAATGCAGCCTATGAGACTATGATACTTTCTGCGTTCATTTTTTTTTTACCTGAAAACATTTTGCATGCATGTTTGGCTGCCTTTTATTATGGTAATTGAGTTGATTGAATGCATTTAAGACTAAAACCTCAGCTTGAATGTTAGAAGTTTAAAAATAATATGGCAGTATGATAACTGCAATGATAAACAAATAATTTTAAAAAGACAGTTTGTCTACTGATGAAAATGTTACAAAAGTGTACAAAGTGTATAGTAGTTCAAAACCAGTACAACTGACTTGGTTCTGCAGAGCATAAGACGTTTTGGTCAATTTTCACACTGTACATTAGAAATTGATGGTAAACAAAACTGATTTGAAAGGAAATCATGCAAGTAAAGGAGTCTCTCAATGCTCACACATAACCCCATTGTTCTTTCCTCCATTGGTCAGCCATTGGAAGTTGGGTTCATTGCCAGTTTCACCTTTGGCTTGCTTAGATAAGTCTAACAGAGGCTTAAAATTAATTAAATACATTGATTTACTTACTGTTGATTGGCATCTGGCACTTGTTTTATAATAAATGAACTTTACACTCAGTTATTTAACTGAACTGAATAAACACTGAACTGAACTAAGCTGAATAACGACCCTTTTATCCTAGTCTAGCTACAGCACTACAGCACAATTTGGATTTTTGAAGTTTGCAACATTGATTGTGTTATTTTCCTGTTTAACACTATGCTTTAAATTGCTTTGAATACTGTAAAAGTGCTACATAAATAAGGTTATTTGACCAAAGAAGGTACGTCATACATGCATGGACATACTGTAGCACCAATGTTGGACCCTGTCACACAATCAAAAGTGTGGGTACCTCAAAACACAGCACCTCATCAAACACATATAACTCATTTATTTTCACTATTTTTATTATTGTTGTTTTATTTAATTTTTTCCAAAGCCAATTTTCAGAGAGTCCAAAATAAACAATTATAAGATTAATCCACTCAAAAATTGTATTTATGTCATTAATAACTAATCATAATGTTGTTCCAACCGCCTAAGGCTTTTATTCAACTTCAAAAAACATATTAAGATATTTTAGATGAAATCCAGGAGCTCTCTCATCCTACATTGACAGCAACTGTCCCTAGCTGTTCAAAATCCAGAAAATGAACCAAAACTTCTTGTCAAAACTATCCATCAGACTTAAATGGTTCAACTGTAATCATATAAATCTCCAAGAACACTTTTGTGTGACAAAAACATGACTGTATTTGTCTGTATCTTCTCTCCTGTGTCAGGTCAGGGTGCGTGTTTACTACGGACAGTATGACGTATTGCCAGGGCCTAATATTAACACTCGGTAAGCACCAAATGCAAATGAAACTAAGCATTTGCGAGTATGTATACTAGTGCCAGTTACCAGTTGACAAATACATTTTGATGTTTAGTGGCTGTTTTTGAGTTTCATGGCAGGTTTGATGACCGGAAGTCATTGGCAGGTTCAGTAGTTTTCGGTCCTGTGTATTGCTATTAGTGTCAGCAGCGCAATAAGCATGCGCCATATTACCTGTTGTAAACACACACCCAGATAATTCCTTACATTTTTTATATAGCACTTTTCTGGGCACTCAAAGCGCTTTACACATTGGGGGGAATCTCCTCATCCACCACCAGTGTGCAGCATCCACCTGGATGAAGCGACGGCAGTCATTTTGCGCCAGACCACACACCAGCTGATTGGTGGAGAGGAGACAGAGTGATGAAGCCAATTATGATATGGGGAGGGTTCAGAGGCCATGATGGACAGAGGCCAGTGGGCAGATTTGGCCAGAATGCCGGGGTAAACCCCTACTCTTTTTCGAAGTATATCCTGGGATTTTTAATGACCACAGAGTCAGGACCTCGGTTTAACGTCTCATCCGAAAGACGACGCTCACTGAGCAGTATAGAGTCCCCGTCACTATACTGGGGCATTAGGACCCACACAGACCGCAGGTTGGGCGCCCCCTGCTGGCCTCACTAACACCACTTCCAGCAGCAACCTAGCTTTCCCATGTGGTCTCCCATCCAGGTACTGACCAGCCTGCTTAGCTTCAGTGGGCGACCATGTGAAAGTTGCAGAGAGCTAGCTGCCGGCATATGTAATGCAGAAGACATTAAGTGAACAAAGTTATTTTTACAGTTGTTTTTTTCAGGAAAAAGTGTTCTTGGAGCATCGTATGAATCACTGAGGTAACATGGAATGCTTGGACAATGTTTTTTTGCAGCTGTGACAATAGCCCCCTTCACACATACAGACCTTTCAGGAAAATTTTCGCCAATTTTCCGGAAAGGAATCATGTGTGAACAGGTCCTTTTTGAAAATAAATTTGTTCCGGCAATTTTCCAGAAAAAGAAGTTGTAACATTACCGAAAATTTGCCGAAATACTGCTCTATGTGAACGTAGAAGGAAAATTGCCAGAAAGAGCTCATTCACTTTTAGAACATGCTGACGTGAGATGTCTACTCCAACCAATCAGAACATTCAGACGAATCCACATCCATGCTGTTTATAAAAATAAAAGCCTTTGAATACTTTTTCAGACACATTTAGCTGCTAGTTGTTAGTCAGATAATGTTTCTATGTGGAAAAAATTATTGATAAAATGCTTATGAAAAGTGAAGTTTCACAAACTAATTTCGAAAGGAGCACATGATATGATTGATCGCAGCTGGTCTTTCATCTGTAACCATTAGTAAGCCAAACGGATCATTCCAAACTCACTATAAATAGCCTGACTAACTTTACTCCCTCATCTTCGTTTTTAAAGAATCCCCCCCTTCACCCTACCTCCTCCTTTACCAAAGGGAGCTCTCGAGAACTTCCTGATCTTGTACCCCCTCACATGCTCATTGACCAGGCAGGAGCCTTGGCCTCAATTATCTCCGAGCTCAGGGTTCTCTTCCGGGACAGCATGCCAAACCTGCTAATATTATCAAGCAATATCTAGGTGTGAACTCTTGAAACTGCCTTGATTTTACCTGCAAGCCCTGCAGTCAGCTGTATGATGCTTGTGCACAGGAAGAAGTGTTCCGGTGAGTGCTAGAAAGTACATCTCGACATGCGAAAGTGTTCCTCAGCGCTTTTGCCTTTGGATATCTCTGGGACAAAAGCAGCTGCATGAATGCTAAAGAGTAAAGGCTGATTTATACTTCTGCGTCAAGCGCACGCATTTGCTCCAGCGCAGCCTTTGCGTGGACGCATAGCCCTCACCGTGGCCGTCAGCGACGCTGACGCGCACCTCTCAAAAAATGTAGCTACAATGTTGCAACAACGCATAGCGCAAGCTCTGTGATTGGTCGGCTTAGCAGCGCTGACAAGTGTGGGCAGAGGCAAACAGCTTAGAATCACCAAGAGGTGACACTCATTAGAATGAGCCCAGCGATTCTGCCATTCTGGAGTGAAAGCGATCGGCCGTCCATTGGATCTTATTGCTGTTGCGATGGCATGATTTATGATTCTATGCTCTTTGGTGGAGGTGAGAGCTGTGCGAGCCCGATGGAGTGAGTGTTTACAAATGTTGAGTCCCATGAAGGAGCTCTAGATGGAAAGTTTTGCTTTGTGTTTACCTTATGATTAAAGATGTTGCACGTCCACCGGTTCCTGCCTCGAAATGAGCGAGTCTGAGCGACTTGTACTTTAAGGTAGCGTTCAGAAAAAACAAAACACCAGCGAAGATACTCAACACAGAGAAACATAAACACCTCAATGTCAACTAGTGTTTCGGAAGTGTTAATTCAGAGCAACAGAAACAGTGCGCAGAAGTATAAATGCACGGCAACGCACAAGGCATGCGTTCATGGGTTCATGCCGATCACTCGACGCAGAAGTATAAACCAGGCTTTAAGTCTACATAGGATACAGCTGCAGATATGCGCATCAATACAGCATCATTTTTCTTACTCTGTATAACAATAATTAATATTTTTACAGTACAGTGATGGTTGGGTTTAGGGTTGGGGTAGAGGTAGACATTAATAAAATACAAAAATATGGGAAATTTTATAAATAATTCTCGTTAACTTCTGGCTGCAACCATATCCGATTCAGCATAAAACCATGCTAAAGCTATAAATAAAAGTGAAAACCATCAACAAAAGCCTGACCCCTATTATGTTTACAAATACAAGCGCATCTATTTAGAGGCCATTTCTGGTTAATGATGTCAGAATGTACCAGTGTTTTATAATGGATTCTGGTACGTCCTTGCCTTGTCCTTCCAGAACGTGTGAACAGCACTTTTTTTAATATACCGGTAAAGTCCTTCCGGAAATTTTCCCGATATTTACTTTCTGGTATGGACCCTTTTCACAAGACTGTTATGACACGTTTAACGGTCATCATGTTCAATACTTGAAAGTTTTTTATATTTTGATTTTTTAAAAATCGTATGAACAATTATATGCATTTATGAACGTATTATATCATCTTTGTGTCAAATTACAAATAACAAATTACCGCTTATACGAGGTGTTTCTAATGCAGTGTCTATGGGCTGACAGTAAATATGATGTTATTCTCTCCTCTGGCAGCCATCATCAGTCTCGCACTATTTTTTTTTCTTTTTCTGAAAGTCTTGATAACACCATCGTGGAGTGTTTCTTTTGTTATTTCAGCAAATAAGATTGTAAAAAAAAATATTTGTTGTACTCTTCCATTCACTGCGCTCTGAGTTTACCCAACTATGGCGCCTTCCGGAAACCTGGAAATGTGAAAAAGGTCTATCACTGTGTGAAAGTGTCTCGAGACCATTGCTGTCTATGGAGGATGAGGATTTCATGCCAAAACACCTTCATTCATGTTTTGAGGGGATTTACGACGACACAAGGGTGAATAACTAACAACAAAATTTTCATTTCTGGGTGAACTAACCCTTTAACACAGCAAGATATTACCCCTTGGCTTATGCCTCTGCATACAATTATGGAATGACATGAGAGCAAGCAAGACATTTTCATTTTAAAGTGAACAATCCTTTCAAGTGCCACGTCTGAAATAAATAAACTTTGTGTATTTCACAGAGCTCCTCGAAATACTCTCAGTCCAGCCTGTCCTGTAGTGCTTCAGCGTGTGCTTCATTTTCCACCTTCTCCTTTTCCTTACCCTCGTGCTCTTTAAATATCCCAGCCAGTGTTTTGAAGCGAGGACCCCAGTCACACAGATTTCTATAATCCTCCTTGGACTCGAGCACCCAAGATTCAATAGAACTGAGGGACTCGGCCACCGAACCGTCTCCCTCATATGCATATGTGACCAGGGAGTCATACGGAGGTGTGGAGCTCTCCAAAAGACAATGATGGATGTAAGCTCGGATGTCCTCACTGTCCTCGGCCGCGCTAGCCTGATCGGCCTTGTCCTCTGATCTTATTTTCTGCAGCGGCCCCGTCTCTTTGATGCCTTTGGGATTGCGTAACGTACCTATGTCGAAGGCCTGGGTGTCCTCTTCCCCGCCCCCCTCATCATCATAGTGGATCACATTGTCCCGGACGTCCTCTTTAGACGACATCAGAGTGTCCTTCTTCTTGTGTCTTCTCAGGCCCATATAGAGCACCACCATCACTGAAAGACACCACAGGCACATGATTTGTTTGTCGAGTAATGCAACCTGACATACATACAGTACTATCTTTAAGTGACAACAAACTAGTGAGGAGAAAAAAGGGTGGTCACGTGTTCTGGAGCCATTAGCTGATTTTTGTTGTTGTTGTTGTTGTTCTGACGTGGCTTTTCAAAATGGGACTAAAGAGAATGGCAGCCCGAGGGTAGCCATAATGCAGTTTTGACATGCTGTCTGTCACTATCGTAGTGCTGGGTTGTGTGAGAGGAAGGGAGGTATTTTTTTTCTTTCTGAGCTTTCATCTCCCTCCTCAGAGGCAGACAACGTTCGCTTTACTCAAAGAAAGATATGAGAGAGAGAGAGAGAGGAGAGAGAGAGAGAGAGAGAGAGAGAGAGAGAGAGAGAGAGAGAGAGAGAGAGATAGAAAGTGAGAGAAATAGACACTGCTGCAAGAATTGGGACTAACAATTCAAGTTTTCAAAATAAACAGGGGAAAATTTGGCTAAATCAGTCGGTGTTGTTAGGAAAAGGTTTGCTTGTGTTGTTATTTTTTAGTCTTTTTCATATTAAACATAATAGCTATCACGTTCAAATCATTATTTCTGCATCAGCTCCCCCAAGTGGTTGCTGCTTAAAGAAATCTCTCTTTTCTGTAACACTGCCAAATGGAAATATGAAGTCAAAGCACATCCTTCCACTGACGGCTACAGAAATCATTTACCTAGTGCAATGTAAAGCTTTTAGTGCAGTTTAATCTGGGACATTCTTCAATACTTTTGTCTCATTGCTCATTATTGCTTATTGTTCTGTTTTACATATTGCAGATTGTTTGTAAATATTATATAGGTAATCCCTTACTTTATATTTTGGTCACACTTTATTTCGATGGTCCGTTTGTTGAATATAAGTTACACTGCATCTACATGACAATTAATTATCAATAAATTATGAGTAGACTGTTAGGTTGGGGTTAGGGTTGGGGTTAGTGTAAGTTGACATGTACTTGCGAAGTTTCTTATAGTCATTTAAATGTCTGTTGAAGGACTGTTAAATGTCAGTATCAACAAATATTAAGTAGACAGTCTACTAATACTCAAATGGACCATCAAAATAAAGTGTTACCTATATTTTTGTACAATTTATATTGTATGAGTGTTTCTTCAACAAAAGGAACTTTGCCTTGTTTCTAATATAAACTCTAAATACTCTGAAACATTTAATATCCTCCAATAATTATGTCCAACAGTGTATTTACATGCATTCCATGACAATTGTAACTTTTCTGTTGTTTATCAGTGTTTTTTTTATTAGATTATATTTACCCAAAACAATTAGAGTGTAATTTTGTAATTTCATAGTCTTTTTATGACTTGAATATATACAGTTGAAGTCAGAATTATTAGCCCCCTTTGATTTTTTTTTTCTTTTTTAAATATTTTCCAAATAATGTTTAACAGAGCAAAGACATTTTCACAGTATTTCTGATAATATTTTGCCTTCTGGAGAAAGTCTTATTTGTTTTATTACAGCTAGAGTAAAAGCAGTTTTTAATAAAAAAAAAAAAATTAAGGTCAAAATTATTAACCCTATTTTTTTTTCCGATAGTCTACAGAACAAACCACTGTTATACAATAATTTGCCTAATTACCCTAACCTGCCTAGTTAACCTAATTAACCTAGTTAAGCCTTTAAACGTCACTTTAAGCTGTATAGAAGTGTCTTGAAAAATATCTAGTCAAAAATTATTTACTGTCATCCTGGCAAAGACAAAATAAATCAGTTATTAGAAATGAGTTATTGAAACTATTATGTTTAGAAATGTGCTGAAAAAAATCTTCTCTCTGTTAAACAGAAATTGGGGAAAAAAATAAACAGGGGGGCAAATACATTGTGTATATTTATGCTCTTTATAATAATAAAATAATAACCAAATAACATACAAAGATTATCTTTAAAAGATATAAATTTAAAGTAATTCGTATCCACACATCTTCAAAGGTTTTGGAGGAAATGAGACAACATAGTGTGTTGTGGTAATGACAGCAGAAGTAAAGAACAGTTAGAAAGAATTATGAAGGTATTCAATGAATATTTTCACACTAACCATGGAAATGCCACCACAATTTTAAATATGTAATTCTGATTGTAAAATATTAAGATTGAAAACTTGTATATACAAAAAACAAAACAAAATCTACACTAATCCTCAAATTTGGCATCAGAAATGAATAATTGATCAAATTTATATTTTTATTCTGAAAGAACGCATTCAATTGATCAGGGGTGCATTTCCCAAACAACAACGTAACCCACGTCTGAACTACCATAGTATGATGCATCGTTTGGGAAAAGAACGATGTACAGTAGTGACGAGTGTTTCCCAAAACCTGTAGTTTCTCTGTCGGAGATCCATAATTTGAACCACATTAGTTATAACGTAAAACACCCATAATGATGCTCTAAATGGGGTGATAACAACTTCTTTAGAGAAGAACCCCATCATTTCTTTGCGCAAATTACATTGTTTTACACAAACACGCATTTAAAAAAAATGATTCCAACTTTAGTTTTGGTAAAAACATGCACTCGCTTTACATATTAATTTAAAGATATGTAAACGGCCTATGTTTCCTTTACAAATATTATTGAGAACATTACATATTCTATTCTAAAACATAAAATCACTTAAAAAACCTAACACATATTCTAATATCATATAGAATTCATATATTTAAAAAAATCAATAATGAGGTTATTTATTAAGAAATGAAATTTAATATCTATTATTTATTAGGAAATGAAAAAAAATCATACTTTAATAATAATATTAATAATATTTATGATGATGATGATGATGATGATTATTATTATTATTATTATCATTATTATTATTATTATTATTATTATTATTATTATTATTATTATTATTATTATTAAGTAGAATATTGTTTATTTTATTTATTTTTTTGGAAAAGTTTACTTTTACAATTTGACACATGCAAACCACTGCAGAAATGTTCTAACCAGCAGGCCCATGTCATATAAAGTACAGATACTTGATAAATAACCTTCTATAAATTAAAAGCATTAACGTATGCTATGTTTTTTGTTTTCACAAGCTTTGGAGACGTAACGTAAATTCCACTTTTAAATAATAGGTCACCTATAGCTTTCGCCATGAGCCACGATTTTGTTCCAAATGGCATTAATGTTTTCAAAATGCACTACGAAGGGAGCGCAATTGTAAACATGAAGATCGCTAAAACTGAACGGTAAAAATACTTTGAAGCAAACAACACTTAAGAGAGATGACTTTAATGCTTTAAAAAAAAAAATATTCCAAGTTTAAATGTTAGAATGTTCTAAATGAATATGGCATAGGGGGATAACTGGGAATAACCAGGAACTATGTTTCTAACTACAGCTCCAGAGAGTTTGTGACGCAGTTTACGAATGTTCGTTGGATCGACGGATTTGGGAAACACTAAAGTTAGCTATGTTTGTAACGACACAACTTGTGTCCTTAGTTGGCTAACCATGGTTTTCGGAAACACACCCCAGAATGATTTAAAATAATAATAATGATAAAAAAATATAATGCTAGAATAATATTAGAAAAATATTTCTGTTAAAAATATATATATATTCATCAAAAGGTATCCAAAAATATTAAGCAGTCCAACTGTTTTCAACATTAATAAGAAATGTTTCATGAGCATCAAATTCTGAAAAATAGGTGCTGCAGAATATTTTTATCTTATATAATATTGATTAAATCTTTGCCATCACGTGATTTTTCAAAATATATAAAAAAAAATTATTTGTGCCAGAGTGAGCAAAAATAATATACTATATGTCCAACTATTATTAAAACTATTATGCTTAAAAATGTGTTGATAAAAATCTCCATACATATATATGTATATATATATATATATATATATATATATATATATATATATATATATATATATATATATATATATATATAGTTGAAGTCAGAATTATTAGCCCCCTTTGATTTTTTTTTTTCCTTTGTTAAATATTTCCCACGATGTTTAACAGAGCAAGGAAATTTTCACAGTTCATTCATTGAATCAATAATTCAGGGGGGCTAATAATTCTGACTTCAACTGTATATGTGTGTATATATATACTGTATATAATGTGTGTTTTTTCTTGTATCTTCTCTATTTACCACATTAAATGCATCATTATTCTTTGTCTTGTAATCTGGATACAAATGTGTGTAACTCACCCAGCAGAATGACAATGCACAGCAGTATGGCCATCAGAGCTCCAGTGCTGAGTCCCATGGGGAAGAAGACGGCCTCCGCATTGCAGGATAGCAGGGATCCATCAGTGTCGCAGGAACACACCCTCACCGACACCGTTCCAGTGCTGCTTCTGATGGGATACCCGCCATCCTCCACCACCACTGGCACCAAGTACATGCTCTGCTCCAGTCGCCGAAAACCCCCTCGTCTGGTTACCACTCCAGCTGTGTTGTCTGAAACCAAGCCAATCAGACCATCAGACTCTTTTCCTATGCCATATGATGCTTTGAATGAATTATTGGAGGAATTTTCATGAAACTGCAAACAATCAGTGAAATGTTGTTTTTTTTAAACTGGGTACAATGCGATGGTATTATTTTGAGGTATTATTAAAAGGCAGCTTAAGAATTAACTAATTACTTTCAGCACACCATGAATAAGGCCAAAAATTCAAAAGTTTTTTCCAGAGCAATATTATGAATGCACATTGAATATGTATTAATTTAATGTTAAAATGCAAGGTTCCACACAATTCCTTAATGTTGTCACAACACAAATCGATTAAGCTAACTTAACCGTTTTCACAAAATTAAGTGGACTGAACATAAAACAATTAAGTTGTTCAAAAATGCCTTAAGTGTTGTGTTGTTTCAATGGAGTTAATAAATAAACAAAAGTTCAGTAGCCGGGCCACGGCTAAACCAATCAGCTTCCCTCGTCTAGTATTTAGGGGAAGTGGACCCCCCCCCCTAAACCGTTTGTCTCAGATTCTTGCTCCCTCCTACCCATTTCCCTCTAAACTCATCCATTCATCCCCTACAACACCCCTCCCTCCTCCCTATACTTCTTAACATCCCTCTTCTCTTCCGCAGGCTGCATCAGGGGGTTGTTCTAAAGGTTCCACCCTCACCTACGAGACGAAGCCCCCACTAAGTCTCCCTGGACAAGACTCCCCGACCAGCCGGTTCAATAATCATCCCATGCTTCGCTTCTCAAACTTCATGACTATTACTTACATCTCTTAAACAACTTGTAATAGTTTCACAAGCACTGGTTGTGGCGTGGTCCTTGATGGTGAAACTCATTTTAAATAAGTAGTTTGAACAAGCAGCATTTTTGAGTGTGTAGGAAATACAAAGAGAAAATAAAGGAACAAAGCATAATGAACTTTAAAGAACTTTGGCCATAAATATTAACAAGAGTACACTGTAAAAATGCTGGGTTCCACACAATCGATTTATGTTGTTACAACATGAAGGAAAAAAGTTAACTTGTTTTTACAAATTTAGGTGGATCGATCCTAAAAGCTGAAGAACTGTTGTTTTTTTAGCTTGTTTTAAATAAGTAGTTAAACAAACAGCAAACGCCAATTTTGTGTAATTGTTGTAGAGCAATTCCATGCAAATGTCAACCTTGCCATGAAAAATATTATGTTTTTACTAAAATAGCAAAACCCTTTCTAAGTTTTCTGTGTAGGCTTGTATTTTACAGGACTGTAAAAATACTCAAAAATGTCTCTGTCAATGTTCTCAAACAATTATATTTGATTGACCAAAGTCACACAAATGACAATTTCACATCTGTCACATCCATAGTGGAGAGACATCACATCCATAACTACGTTTTTTCCCTCATAAATAGAAAAATGTAAAATAAATTAAATAATTTTTGTTAATAGTGAGCCAACTGGTATCCTTTTCATTCATTCATTCATTTTCTTTTCGGCTTAGTCCCTTTATTAATCAGAGGTCGCCACAGTAGAACGAACCGCCAACTTATCAAGCATATGTTTTACGCAGCGGATGCCCTTACAGCCGCAACCCAACACTGGGAAACTTGTATCCTTTTGATTAGCAATTTTTTTTGTGGGGGGGTGGGGGGTTGTGCAGTTTAATTCACACAATTTCTACAAAGTATGTTGTATACTGTAAACTTCCAGACTTTTTTGGTCACATTTATAGCGCATGCTTATTTCCCTAATTTAAAGGATAAAAAAATGTTTCCAGATTGATATTTTTCTGATCCCATAACTCTGTGGTTAGTTGTTTTGGAAAATATAAAGAGATGTTTCAATGAAAATGTTATTATATACTTTTCTCTTTGAATTTATGTTTTGAGTTTTTACTGCAAATGTCACATCCATAATGCTGGAATTGCTCCATAACCAAAGTTAGTGTAAATTTACCTTTAAGGGTAATATATTAATATTAAGGTAAAATAATAATACTTTCCTTAAAAAGTAACTAAGTAACACATTCATTTACCTATTTAAGTGACTCAAGATTGTGATATATTACTTTTAAAATCAACTTTACCCAACACATATGACAAATGCAAATAAAGCACAAAGCCAAACGTACCTCTCACTCATTTTCACTACATGTATACAGTATATATAGTGTTTATGATATAGTGAATTGATTCAGTTAATTTGAGTTCATTTGAACCAACAACTTAAAACGTACGGTAGTAGTCACATGTAGAAAAACGTGGAGAATGCAGATTCAGTAGAGTTCATAAATGATTTCCATCTGAAGATAATCAGTAATAATCACATTTATGCTCTTAGGGATCATAACCTGCCATTTCTCCATGATAGAATATTATGAATCTGCAAACCACTTATGCGGCACAGAGACTGGCCTAATTCCAGAATTTAGAAGGAAAATGGATCTCTTTGAAGTGGAAATAAGTACAGAAAAACATGGTTCTGGTTAAGGGGATAACAAGCTAACATGAGTTACTCCTGGGAAAAGCATGATATACCTTTCTGAGAAGAGCCTCTGACACAGCTGGAGTCCAAACAAAAGTAGGATGCACAAGACTTCAGGCTGCCAAGGAGCGTTTTTATCTCAGTAGGTGTATTTCTGCCAATAACTCAAGTTTGCAGTGTTAACTATAAGTTTAATATCTTCTGAACTGAGAATTTATATTTGTTAGTTGCTAGATTGACCTTGCTTTTAGGCCTGCACAGACCAAGCAGACATCAAAGATATAGCAGTGAAGTCGGCAACGAAGCTGTGCTTGAAAACAACAAAAGGATGACAGGTGACTGCAGATGCACATGCTTTCAGTTCCTTTGTATTTCTGTACAGTATGTCAGCAGGTATCTACAGTATATGCTAATCACTCAGGGAATCCAAAATTTGGACTGCATGTATGCAAATCGCAAACATGCAAATCTTATTGATCACTTTCTTCATTCTGTTTAATGCATTCTTGGCTGAATGTTATTAAGAACTTCTCTAAAACCTTTGATTTTATTTTTTGGTTTAATTAGTGTGTGTTTGTGTAGTAGATTAAAGGTAATCATGTGATTAATCCCAGTAGTGAGTGGTTGGTTTATGACTTCAAAATTGTTAATGAAGATATTTTTTAAATACATAGGCTATGTAAAAAAATACAAATAATAAAAATACTAATGTGTGAAATATAGAAAAAAAAAAAGTCAGATTTGTTGTTTTAATAATTTGCATGTCATACACTATGCAAAAAAAACTGACCTGAGATCACAAAAGAATGAAGTATCTTAGAATGCACAATTAATTGATGAATTGATTATATAATTAAGTTGAGTGCAATTGTTGATGCAAAATTTATATATATACAGTATATATATATATATATATATATATATATATATATATATATATATATATATATATATATATATATATATATATATATATATATATATATATATATATGAATGAATGTATATACTGTATACAACAGTTCTGTCTAGTTCTTGAATAGTCGTGCGATATTCAGCAAATCACAGCATTCGTACAGCCTTTTTACCCTTCACCCCTGCGTATAACTCCACCCTACATACAGTGACATGCAGAGGACACTCTACAATTTGAATTAATGGAAGAACTGAATGAAAAGAACTTTGCTGTTTTGAGCCTCGGCTGGGTCAGTTGGCGTTGCTGTGTGGAGTTTGCATGTTCTCCCCGTGTTTGCGTGGGTTTCCTCTGGGTGCTCCGGATTCCCCCACAGTCCAAAGACATGCGGTACCGGTGAATTGGGTAGGCTAAATTGTATGGATGTTTCCCAGAGATGGGTTGCAGCTGGAAGGGCATCCACTGTGTAAAACATTTGCTGGATAAGTTGGCGGTTCATTCCGCTGTGGCGACCCCTGATTAATAAAGGGACTAAGCCAAAAAGATCCGGATCCGGTGTGTTTTGGCACAAATTAAGCCCTGGTTCCGCCACAAGAAGGCGTCAGAGACCGCATAATAAGTCCTTAGAGAAGAAAAACAGCATTTTCTCAGCGTAAGTTTCAAACTACAGCTGAAAAATCATTGTAAATCAGGTAAGTGACATTCTAAGTCAATCTCTCTTTTTTGTATTTTGTATTGCTGTATTTATACCTCTGGAAGTAACTGGAAGTGTTTACTTTACTTTGGCTTTTTCGGGGTTAACTATTGTGAAATCTCAATTGCAACAGAGAAATACTAGGAAATCGCTGTAGGTTGATGGCATTTCATACCGTTCAGCTTTATAATCTTAAAATGTGAGTAAAAATTATCTGTTTTGTCATCACTTTAGACATTTGCTAGAGAACCATTCAAATACTAAATACTAAGCATATTTCCTAGTGACGGGTTGCGGCTGGAAGGGCATCCGCTGCATAAAACATATGCTGGATAAGTTGGCGGGTCATTCCGCTGTGGTGACCCCAGAATAATAAAGGGACTAAGCCGAAAAGAAAATGAATGAATAATACTAGCATACTAAAATTACCTTTGTGAACTGGCAACGGTTTCTGCTGTTCTAACGGTCAGCTGCAGATGTGAATGAGTTTATATATAAATAAAAGCAGAATGTTTGTGCAGTGCATTTTTGAGCAACACTGCAGTATTTCATTAATGTATGAACGTGTTGTGGAATGAATCAAGTGAGCCAAAGACTCACTGATCCATTCATGAAGACAATCACTTGATTGTTTCAAAATAGCTTAACTGTTTGGAACAAATAGCTTTAATCAATGATTCAGTGAATCACTCAGGAGTCCTGCCACTTACAGAACAGCCAGTTTTATTTTCATTTATTTATATGAAACAGCCATAAACCAGACAGTGTAGCAGCACAAACAAACATACAACAAAATATAAGTTAATTATCATTAAAATAAAACTGAGACATATATAGGTATGTTTTTTTTTTTTCAATATCATGCACACCTACTTTAGACCACCCTCTTTGCTTCCAGTGTCTGGCCAAGTGTTTGTCATGACCCAGAGGAAATTGAAAACACTTTTAACGGAGCTTGAAAACAGCGGGGCAGGTGCCTGCTGGTCTGACGGTGAGGGCTTTGCTTGGCGCTCATAACACTGAGTCAATGCACCGAGATGCGCTTGTCCTCGCCTGGAAGGTCGACTGACCCCGTCATAAGGGGTTTGTTACGCCTGGCCAACCGGGGGATTTTTCTTGACAAGGTAGGAGCCATTAAAGCACACCTTGTGCCTGTTTGGCTGTGTAGCCCTGAGTGACCCTGTCTGTGTGAATCACAGCTGATGATATTCATGTGCTGAGAGCACTGGGACTGAGCGCAGAGAGGCTGGAGGTGTCTGTACAAATGGATCACGCGCTGATCTGCTGCTCTGGGATGCGAACACTATTCACGTCACTAGTATGGCTAGCTTACTTCTTCTCCTGGTAGATGCTGCTATTTTCAGTATATGTTTTGATTATAAGAACAACATGACCTAAAAAAAGACTTTTGTCTCATTTATTCCAGCTGATCTTATGTAAGTTTATTTACAATTAACATGTTTATATAAAAACCGTCTGCAGATATTCAGATGTAAATTTCTTTAATTTGTTGACTTGAATGGACAGTTCACACACACACCCACACACACATACCAATTAATAATAATAACCAGAAAAGTTGACATTCTGTTAAACACACACACAAAAAAATGTAAACCTGTAATCTTCCATAGTATTTGTTTTTCCTACTATGGAAGTCAATGGACAATTTGTGGTCAACAGAAAAAGTTGAACTTATAAACTAATAAAAGTAGGGAATCACTTGAGTTTGATTTCTTGAGTGTGCATGCTGAGTACATTTATTGTAACATGTCCTGATTTGGGACATTTCTACGACTTTGGTTCGTGTTTCAGTTGAGCTTATTTGGAAATGAATTGAGACTCATCTTTTAAGAGGTCTCAGCTCACTTGTTTGATGGTTCCAATAGAAGTATTCATATTTATAAAAATTAAACACACTAAAATAGCATATGCACACCAAACATTAATCAAACCAAACATTCTACACTCACAAGCCACTTTATTAGGTACACCTTACTAGTACCGGTTGGACCCCTTTTTGCCTTCAGAACTGCCTTAATCCTTCGTGCCATAGACACAGTTGCAGATTTGTCGGCTGCATATCCATGATGTGAATTCCTCGTTCCACCACATCCCAAAGGTGCTCTATTGGATTGAGATCTGGTGACTGTGGAGGCCATTTGAGTACAGTGAACTCACTGTCATGTTCAAGAAACCAGTCAGTGAGGATTGGCACTTTATGACATTATCCATTTATGTGCATTATCCTGCTGGAAGTAGCCATCAGAAGATGGGTACACTGTGGTCATAAAGGGATGGACACGAGGGTTGACACGATGCTCAATTGGTACTGATGGACCCACAGTGTGCCAAGAAAATATCCCTCACACCATTACACCACCACCACCAGCCTTAACCGTTGATACAAAGCAGGATGGATCCATGCTTTTCATGCTTTCTATTGTCCAATTTTGGTGAGCCGAGCCTGTGGGAATTATAGCTTCAGTT
This sequence comes from Danio kyathit, assembly GCA_903798195.1. Classification (NCBI taxonomy): domain Eukaryota; kingdom Metazoa; phylum Chordata; class Actinopteri; order Cypriniformes; family Danionidae; genus Danio; species Danio kyathit. Next base: position 33,754,041 of record LR812520.1, on the reverse strand, counting down.
TCTTGTTCTTCGCTGTCAGGAGTGGCAGCCGGGGAGGTCTTCTGCTGCTGTAGCCCATCCCCCTCAAGGTTGGACATGTTGTGCATTCAGAGATGCTCTTCTGCATATCTCAGTTGTAACGAGTGGTTATTTGAGTTAATGTTGCCTTTCTATCAGCTCGAACCAGTCTGGCCATTCTCCTCTAACCTCTAGCATCAACAAGGCTTTTGCGCCCACAGATCTGACATTCACTGGATTTTTTTTTTTTTTTTTTGACCATTCTCTGTAAACCCTAGAGATGGTTGTGAGTGAAAATCCCAGTAGATCATCAATTTCTGAAATACTCAGATCAGCCCATCTGGCACCAACAACCATGCTACATTCAAAGTCACTTAAATCACCTTACCTCCCTATTCTGATGCTCGACTTGAACTGCAGCAGATCATCTTGACCATGTCTACATGCCTAAATTCATTAAGTTGCTGCCATGTGATTGGCTGAATATAAATTTGCATCAACAAGCAGTTGGACAGGTGTACCTAATAAAGTGGCCGGTGAGTGTAAGTGTGACTGTAAACATACTTTGATAGAGATATGTGAACATATCTGAATATTAGGTTATTCAGTATATATATATATATATATATATATATATATATATATATATATATATATATATATATATATATATATATATATATATATATATAGACAGTATATATTTTTATTTATTTTTTTTTTATTATTTTTTTTTTCTATCCAAATCTCTAACTTACTTCCATAGTCCCTAATGGTGAAGTTTCTGTTCCTGGTCTGTGAAGATTTGAAGTAGAAGCGGTGCTCAACAGCAGGCACATCTCTGTCTGTGGCACTGATGATCTGAATCACCTAGAGAACAGAAACAGAACAGTCCTCTGAATAAAACACCACAGAAAAGAGATGCAGATTTTGTAAATGCACTTATAGTGTTCAAACGACAGCAATAGTCTGTTTGATTGACAGAGCTGACGCGCTCCACTCATCAAACCTCAAAGGGATCATTTGAGGTTTTTTACTGTCTTTATGACTCAACCACATGGGGCGTCATTTATGACTGCTGCGCTGTCAACTCCATACACGCGTGAAGACAAAGTCAAGCATTATAAGAGAATGACAGCATTAGCATGGCAGAGAAAAAAATATATTTAGTGTTTTATTCTCTTTATGTTAAGTCTGCAAAAAATCTCCCTTTTTATCATTGATTAGTCTCATGATTATTAGAACAATAGATCGTTTTACTGTTGATAATCAGTGGTGTAAAGTAACAAATTACAAATACTCAAACTACTGCAATTGAGTAATTTTTCTCAGAAATTGTAATTTACTAAGTAAATTTATAAATGTCTACTTTTACTTCCCCTTGAGTACATTTTTACTGCTGTATCGGTACTTTTACTCCACTACTTTCCTTCAACCTGCAATCACTACTTTATTTTTTCTTGTCTATGGGGATTAAAAAAAACAGTTCTGTGATTCCTGTCCATTCAAATTGCATCATACTGAACTACCTCAAGACATGGGCGTTTTATACTGTAATTGCAGCAAACAATTACACGCATTGACCCAGAGACTGTTTAGATGCATGTCACTGATGAGAAGATGATGGGTGTTTACTGTAATGATGTCCGAAAGGGCTCCCAGCAAGCACAAGACGTCAACCTGACGTCTGATTGACGTTGTACACTAACGTTATGGGGACGTTGCATTTTGTTTGAAAATGAAAATTAGGTTGACATCAGAACACAAGGTCCTACCTAAAATCAACCAAATATCAACGTCCAATGAAGTTACAGCTTGACGCTGTGTGGACGTTACCACTACGACGTCTATCAGACATTGGATTTTGGCTACCATACCTGACAAATAAATATCAGTATTTGACATCAATATGACATTGGTTTAAGATGTTGGTTCGACGTTGGATTTTGGTCAGTTTCTAACCCAACCTAAAATCAACCAAATATCAACGTCATTTGACATTGTTATTGGACATTAAAATAGCATTGTACTTAGACACTGGCTAGACATTTAATTTTAATCACCTGACATTACAACCTAAATCTAACCTAATATTAACGTCTTATGGTGTTGTGTGCAATAACTAAATGCACTACAGAATGTTACGTTTACACACATCCACAAATTACATGTAAATGCATCAGCTATCACAGGGTAATACTCACTACTCTTGAGTACTTTAGAAAGGTCTACTTTTTACTCATACTTTGAGTAATATTTACAACAGATACATTTATTCTACTTGCGCTACAATTTTAGGCAAGTAAGGGTACTTTTACTCAAGTATGATTTTCCAGTACTCATTCAACCACTGTTAATAATCCCCCCATTTAGCAGTAAATTTGACTGACTGATTATTTGGCTTTTTAAAAAATATTTAGTTTATAAATGTATATACATGTTATATTATGAATCAGAAAAAAATGTAAAATTGTTCAACAAATCATTACTTAAGGTTAAGCACTTTTGTAAATTCCAAATCAACTTTATTCCTGTAGCCCTTAAAGGTGCTGTATGTAAGTTTTTGACTCTTCTGAACCATAAAAATATCATAATATGTTTGCAGATATTTAAGAAACATGCCACGTTAACATTCTTGTTATCCGAAAAACAATGTTAAAGTCAGATATTCTACTTTGAAAATGTGAGTTACATGCCTGAACGGCTGTCTTTGTTTTGGTTCTTTTAACCTGGCCAATGCCAGTTTAGCCAATTATATTTCAGCACCCTGGGTTGTCTTGCTGGAAAACCGCCTATTTCATTCATTTAGAAACAAAAGTTCTCAAAGCATGCGTTCACGACCAAAATGCGACCTCCGTTGGATGGCATCAGCATTCGAAATAAGACGCAGATTAAATGCAAAATCCACATGCATTGTTGCCAGACTGGGCGATTTTGAATTTGATTGTGCGGGTAAAAAATGTCATAGGCAAGTAGGGAAAATTTGGGTGGTTTTGATACGGTGCGCCCCCCCAGCCCCGAACAGCCCTTGTGATAGCCTCCAGATTTATGGGCGGTTTTCACATTTCGGTGGGTTTTGGATAGTTTTTGGGCTCGAATCAGTCAGCTACATCTGGCAACACTGTCCACATGAGGTGGTCATTAATTAGCAATTATTATAAATATTACAAACTTTAACATTAGGTGAGCCGGTTAGATTGTTATCCAGTGTCCTAACAACATGATGAGATTTGCAGTGATTAGCAATTTGCTTTTTGCACCAGATGAAACAGGACAGAATTTAAATACAGCTATTCAGAAGTCATTCGTCACTCACAACATTATAAGGTTTATAAACCATATGTGTTGGTTTGTATTACTCACAATTCTAAAGTTCAATTTCAAATGGTTTATTTTATTTTCAAGATCTGAGGTGAACAATCTGCTACTTTCAGTAGCATGGCAATAAATGTCATGTAAAATGGCATTCAAACTGAATAACACTGAATAAAGCACCGGAGGTGTACCTGAGGTGATTATCCCAGATAGCAAAATACACTCGGGCCAGTTCCGGCTAGATTCTCGCCTGCCGGAGACTTACCCCTCGGCCCGACTCCGGCTGCCGTACTCGGGCCGGATGCCTATGGACTCACTGCCCGATTCCGGCCCGAATCAATCGGGCCAGATGCGGCGGCCGTAAGCGAGCCGACGCTGCCGCATCCGAGCCGGAATCGGCCCGTGAGTAATGTGCACTGCGGCCCGGAGCTGGCACGATTAAGTCTTCATATACCTTGATATAAAACCTTTTGGTATTAAATTAGTACTTGATATTACAACCATTTGAGTTGATATAACAGCAAACGCAGGCTATGTACTGTAAACACAAAGTGTAGGCACTGCGTTTAACCTTTAAATAAAATGCAAACAGCATACATATCCTATAACGTAAATAATCAAAGGACAAAATAAATAAATGATAAACGTTTATTGATTGCAAGAAACAAATAATACTCAAATTTAATAAATTGTTTTGTAGTGCACAAGAAAAACAACAATAAAACTGCACAATACACAGGAAGATTTATAGAAAAAAAAATATATCTGAAATTGCACACATACACAAAAGTTTTCAAAACAACCGTTTTCCCAACAGATTTGAATTTTAAAAATTGTACAAGACACATCTTAAAACAGCTAAATTTTATATAAACTTGAATATAGAAACCAATTTCAGATATAGCAAGAAACATCTTACAAATACCTATGACAATACGTAAAATATACAAGTCAAAGTTGTAAAAAGAACTGCCGAATTCTGAAGAAACGTCTCGAAACTTTATTAAACATTAAAATGATAATAACAATAAAACAAAAAAATATATGAATATAAAACTGCAGATGTATAAAGACTTAAACTTAATTTTTAAATAAACTTAAAAGAATAATTGGAATAAATTGCACAAACAGCAAAACATGAGATGATGTGTGTGTGTGTATATATATATCTTGTGCAATTTTATATTTAGAATTTTTGTTTATTATTATTACAGTTATTGAAAATGTTTCTTCAGAATTATATATTCTTCAGAATATATATATATTAAAAATGTGCAAATGAAACACAAATTGCCCAAGTATCAGGGAAGATCTTAATAAAAAATTAAAATAGTGATTTAGACATTTGACACATTAGCTTTCTCTCTTTCCTTCCTTCCTCCGTGCCTGTCAGGAGCAAGTTGTAGCCACCTTGTAATGCATTTTTCCACCTCTTCATCAGTGGCATGGTATGGATATTTGTCCTCACTGCATCTGTGATCAAAAGATATACAGATAATTAGTAGAGAACAAGAACAAATGTTAAAGAAAAAAAGAAACATGCTTGCTCTCACATAAGTACAACCTAAATGGGGCCATATATAGATTTTTTTTTGTTCCTCTGGTTAATGATTCAAAGAAATACACAGATGAAACAGCTTCTAATTGTATTGAAATGTATATTAAAAACCAACTTACTGACTACGACAGTCCCAAGGGGGAGTGCACGAAAGGTCACTTTTTAGTTTGCCCCGCTCCAGTTAATTTGTTTGGCCAAGGAGTTAGCCAAAAGCTTTCCCAGGATACGCCAAACTGCTACCCTTGTGGAAAACACCAATAATTCCTAAGTAGGCTACCTATGAAGCAAAAAATCAAATAAATAAATAAATAAACTTAAAACACTTTGAAATACACAAGAGCTTGAACTTACCATTTTCTTCATTTGTTCGGGCTGGTCCTTTAGTTGATTTTCAAGCTTTTCCAAATCAAACTGGACAAAGGAAGGTCAAATGTGCTTACATCTGGAATTTCATCATGTCTGTTTTGGTTTTGCAGATTTTTGAGAATCAGGACCAGTTGCTGCTTTATGTCGTCTTGTGATTTTAACACTTCAGTCAGTGGTGCTAAAAAAAGAAAAATAACAAATTAGTATAAATCAACATGTAGCTTATACAACTTGTGTAAATACAACAGAGGGTTAGATACTGCTGATATTCTCTAGTTGATCTTTACTTTCTAGCTGCATATAGCCTTTACAAATGTAGTGATGTATTTAATTCTTACAAAGACATGATGAGTACCAATAAGTTCTGTCTTGATCTCCAACTGCACTGGAACAAGGACTGTAAATGTTCATAGGCGCACTGGAATGTACAGTATCTGTGCATCTTGATGGTGTTCTTAAGGATTCTTCATTGGTGGTGATGGTAGTTGCCGTGCTGCATCAAATTCTGAAATCTTCATATCTGCTTCTTTTCCAGCCTCTTTGTTCCAAATATTTTTTCTTCATCACTGTCACTATAGTCCTGTCTTTTATGTCCCATGATCAGATACATTTACAAAACAAAACATTATTTTATTATAGTGCCAGGGCAAAAATTGCAGGTTGTAATTGATCAATGAAATAATGTTGACAGTATGGGTTTAAAATAATTGCAAACAAACCTGTTCTTTCTTTTGGTGTATGACGGGCGATCATCGTCCTCATCAGTTTGCAAGTCAGACATCACAGTTGCCTGTGGAAGGGAGTCGAGCTTCCTCATATGTGTCTATAATAAAACATCACATTGTTGTTAACCTCCCCCCAAAAAAAGTTCAAATCCTGAAATACTATCAAAGTTAATTAATGGCTATAATACCTGTAGTGACAGCCTTATGATTCTTAGACATAGATTTGTAAGATGGTTAAGCACATCTATCATTCTGTACCCATGAAGATGGCACAATTTCCATTTCAGATGACTCGAACACCACGATATGGAACTCATTAACTGAGCCTTCAGATGTCACCATATCATAATCATCTAGGTTATCAAAGTCTTTATCTTTAGGGGCCTCATTTTTACTATATAAGACTTTTAGATAGTGAGAAGTGTCATCACTACGATGAGTTTGCAAAGGCTTCAAAATCTGAGCAACACTGGTCCTTGCCCTATTCAAATACTATAATTCACATAGTAAAACTCATAATTTTCAACCATGACTTACATATACAGGCCTCTTCTGTGCCGAGCTTCTTTGATCGTGCTCAAGGATCTTGTCGTGGACTGTCAAACAAACAAACATACAAAAGTGTATAAAAAAATGTTTATCTTCACAAAAATCATTATAAACATTAATAATGACTATTCAGAAAACGCCTGAAACAAACATTATACCCCTTGAGCATAAGCCCAAAAATGTTATTTAAAGCAGAATAAGTCACAATCAGTCGAATTTCTTTAAAATAAGAAACCTTTTGGATCAGATAGTTGTAAGTTACTAAAAACACTGTTAACCTACCATTGTGGAAAATGTTTGATGATGATAGCCAATAACAAAAACCATTTCAGCTGTTTGTGAAACTATAAGTAATGTAAAGTCTGAAAAGCTCAAGTATGTTGAAAATGTATCAACAGTTTACAGCTTATCATGGACTATAAGCACCTAACTATAACATGCATATTCACATCTTTTGTCTCTGTGATGTGCTGCAAAATGGCCTCACTAACCCTTGTTAAACAAGAATAATAAGACTTAACCGAAAAAATATTGTTACCCATTGATTTAAATCAGAATTTATAACTATCAATAACAAAAAAAAACCATCAAAATCTGCTTAAGACGTTCAGTTTTACATGCACATATTACAGCTTGAACATAAGATTCACATAGGCTAACACACATTAAGATCATTTAAAGAGAATAGTAAACAGTATCGAGCTTAGATCACTTTCGTGATGCATTGCACAAACAAGTTAAACAATACTATTTTATAAATCCAAAACGATTAATTTTTATTTACACAATCACTCAGAATTATTTCTGTTGGGTAAGTACACAACTGTAAAATCATTTTTTAAACACCCATGGTATATTAAAATGTTAACTCAGAAAAAAGCACATGTTTTGCCATGGTAGTGTTAACGGATTAGTCTACAGACACTTTCTTTAACGTAACGTTAAGATACACACCAATTCGTTTCAGTTATGTTTCTTTAAAATAATTAAAATAGTTTTCAGTTACTAAACACTCACTTGATTGAGGTAAAGTTGGTTTTATACAGACAATGTTGTAGTTTGATATTTGTTGTCTGCTAGTATGATTTATAGAGGTAAAGTTGGTTTTAAATTCCCACATTCAGATTTCGGCTTCTTAATATAATATCGTTTGCAAATTCCAAATAGTGAAATCATACTAGCAGACAACGAATATCAAACTACAACATTGTCTGTGGTCTGTGTGCTAATGTTTTAAAGTGTTACTTGCATGCGATTTCAGACCGGATATTCAACGTACCATGGTAAACAATATAGAGAGCATGGCACTGAACGAATGTGCGAATATAAAACCAACTTTACCTCAATGTATGATTTCACTATTTGGAATTTGCAAACGATAGTTTTCTAATATTATATTAAGAAGTCGAAATCCGAATGTGCGAATTTAAAACCAACTTTACCTCTATAACTTTCAGACGTGTTTGTAACGTTAGCATACACATCAATTAGCTTCAGTCGTGTTTCTTTAAAACAAGTTGCATTTTGTATCAAATTGTTTTAAATTATTAAACACTGTTACAACCTAACACTGTGAAAAAAGGTTTTGAACACTAAATTCGCATAGTTTACACAGTATAAAAGCAGTAAAAACCTTACCTTTCTGACCAGAAAACACGAGTTCCATAACTTCTTCTTCTTGTAATATTTAACGCGGTTGCCAACCAGCTTTTTGGAGCATTATCGCCACCATCAGGACAAAAGTTAAACAAGCCGAGTCCTTGCCAGAAGCGGCCCGGACTCTACAGACAGACTCGGGCCAGATATGGTTAACAGGAATCGGGCCAGGGCTTTACAGCCGCATCACAACACATGTGCGAGAGCGAGCTGCGGGCCATACTCGGCCCAGATAACACTCGCCGATGCCGAGTCGGAGCCGGAGGCGCCGAAGGGTAGCCGAGCTCGGGCCGATTACTACCTGCTATCTGGGATGTCTTTAAGTTTTCTGTTCTGCAAAAATAGAAGCCGTTTCTAAGATATAAATTCCAGGTATTGGTTAGGACAAAAACTAATTTTAATATGAAACTATTGCTTCTGTCATTTGCCGCTGCTTTATTTAGAACACGATTTAAATCAGCGTTTGGTCTCGATAGTCAGGCACTCCTTTTGGTCCTCAATCTGGCAACATGCACTTGCGTGTTTTGATCCAGGGATGCGATACCTAGTTCAACCACTGGGTGTCAAACTTACATACTGCACCTTTGTTTTTATTTTATCCTTACCAAAAAGAATAAATGCTTAAACAATTTATTTCAAACTATCAGTTTAAATATTCCTCTAGAAATTCCTTATTTTGAATCTAGATGTGATTTGATTAATGAATTATTGCTTTTGCATACAAATTTAATTTATTCTGTCTGCAAGAGTATGTGTTGATCAGTCGCCTGTCTTAAGTGAATTCAGAAAATTCTTTGTTGTGTCATCTACAGTATTTTGCACATTTCTGCATATAAGCAAGGGAGCGGCGTCTGCTATGAACGACTGAATAGGGAGACACTGATAGGCAGTGTTGTACTGGGAGTAGCTCTATTTCAGCATGAAAGGAGAAGATCAAGGCACACTTCTTTCACATTAATTCACAACAGCACCCGAAAACAGGCCCGGAAACTCAAACTGAATCTCAGGTAGTTTATTCACATGCATACGTACCTGTCCTACTTTCGCGTTTTCACAAACAAACGTCTCGTACACAAAGGCAAGTTCTGGAGGAAACTCGTTGACATCCAGCACCTTGATGGTGACTGTAACTTTGCTGGACAGCTGGGGATTGTCTGAAAAAGATCAAACAAGACATTGTCCATGAATCAGATCAGAAGAAACGACAAAAACTAAGACACGTTTCATACTTGAAATGGATGAAAGGGATAAAATGAAGAATTCGACTTGTTATACTGACGAGCAGTGAGGATTTGATGAATTTGATGTTTCTTTTATGCTATAATAAAGCATGCTCCTTCTACAGTATTTGTAGCTATGAAATAAAATATAATATTTAATACAAATAAAAAACTAAACTAAAAACGTATTTTGGGTTGAGAAAATCTGAGGCAAACGTTTTTGATGCATCTGCCTTTCATTAGCCAATCAGCTTGATGATATATATATATATATATATATATATATATATATATATATATATATATATATATATATATATATATATATATATATACTTATTCTACTGATATATATATATATATATATATATATATATATATATATATATATATATATATATATATACTTATTCAACTGATTTCTTGACAGTTCTCTAATTTAAGCTAAGCTTTTGTTTTTTTATGATATTGAAATTTTATTTATGCATAGGCCTACATCAGTGAAGCTGCTGTATTTTAATTTTTCTCCACTAGATGGGGTTGTGGTATTTCTGATTTCAGCACAACGCTCATCCTCATTTCAGTCTCTTATTGCAATATTCACCACGAAATCTTCTGTGCTGGTGATATCTGTGATCACAGTCCATCATACTTACTAACTTTTGTTGCTACAACAGTGACGTTGTGTTCAGCATTTCTCTCACGGTCCAGGGCTTCACTGATAGACAGAGTTCCTTCAATAGGGTCGATTGCAAAGTGGTTTTCGGCATCCTTTTCCCATTCAACAGAATATCTACGAAACAGTTCATCAAAGACAAAAAACAACAAGCAAATCGATCAACCACAGTAAAGGAATCATTTACATTTCAAGAAGTTAGGTCACACAGGTACAGACAGATATTATAATTCAGGTATTAAATGCCTGTTCATGCTCTTTAAAATAAAGGTTCTTTATTGGCATTTATGAATCCATGAAGAACTTTTAAAATCAAAAGAACCTTTAAATTCCACAAGAGGTTCTTTATGGTGGAAATGTGTGCTTTAAATTATTAAAATGTTTTTTTTTTTTTTTTTTTTTTAATGCTAAAAACTAACAAATGGTTTCTTGCAAGGATACATAGGCCCTACTGAAGATTTGACATATAATGATTTGAAAAAAATAATAATAATAAAAATGGGGTAAAAAAGTAATGGAGATCCATTCAATAATATATTTGTTAACCACCTTGCAACATGTGGATTATTTTAACAACAGATGTATGTGCTTTTAGGGGCTTTTAAAAAGGGTCACTATATCAACATCATTATACATCTTGGAAGAGCCAGGCTCAAATTTAAAACTACTTATTAATTTAAAATTAATTTATTTATTTTTTATTTTTATTTATTTTTTAACTGAAAGAAGAAGGAGGACCCTTCTGGGAACAGTTATTTGAAGAACTATGCATTACTTTTATTTTTGCAAATAAGTTTCCAGTAAATAAAAAAAACAAAGCAAATCTTATCAAATAAACTCAGTCCCATGAAGCATATGAACAGATAAACCTACACACACTTGCCACTTTATTAGGTACACCTGTCCAACTGCTCATTAATGCAAATTTTTATTCAGCCAATCACATGGCAGCAACTCAGTGCATTTAGGCATGTAGACATGGTCGAGACGATCTGGTGATTTAAGTGATTTTGAATGTGTCATGGTTGTTGGTGCCAGATGGGCTGGTCTGAGTACTTCAGAAACTGCTGATCTACTGGGATTTTCAGGCACAACTATATCTAGCTTTTACAGAGAATGGTCAGAAAAAGAGAGCGGCAGTTCTGTGGACACAAATGCCTTGTTGATGTCAGAGGTCAGAGGGGAATGGCCAGACTGGTTCAAGCTGATAGAAAGGCAACAGAGAATCATCTCAGACTGGTTTCTTGAACATGACAATGAGTTCACGGTACTCAAATGTCCTCCACATTCACCAGAACTCAATCCGATAAAGCAACTTTCACATCAAGGATGTGTATCCGACAAATCTGAAGCAACTCCGTGATGCTATCATTTCAATATGGACCAAAATCTCTGAGGAATATTTCCAGTACCTTGTTAAATGTATGCCATGAGGGATTAAGGCAGATCTGATGGCAAAAACGGGGTCCAACCAGGTACTAGTAAGGTGTACCTAATAAAGTGGCCGGTGATTGTATATATTGGCAAAAATATATGTTGTTTACAACCAACACCTTAAAATGAGAAGTGTTGTATTTCTCCATGACTGTTAATTTGATGGCATAAATCAGTGTTTAAAGTGATTCTCAAGTAACTTTTTTTGTGCTTTTTTTGGCATAAATTCAAAGTTGTAATGTTTTTATTCACCTTGCAGCTTGCTGGTTCAGTTCATGGGTTCATGGTTTATATTATAATAATAATAACTGTTTAAAAATGTAAAACACGCTTCCAGAACAAAAAAAAAGTGAGTGGACACTAATGTTCCCTGTTGCTTGGCAATCTTTGAATGTATAAAACACCGCCACAACACTGCAGTCACATCCCTCTGCTTCAAGGGAGACTCAACAAAAAAAATGACTAGTGGGAAATGATTGAACTTTTTTTTTGCCTTTAAAACATTTGCCTAAAACACTGAAAGGGGACAAAAGCAGGCTTTTGAGTAATAGAGGACAGCGAAAACTAATTCCTGGTATATTTTCATTGACTTTTTTTAAAGAAATTGTTTTCAACAAACTTTCTGACTTGAGTTTAGACTGTCAAGGCACATGGCCCAGACATGAATGAACATTAAAACAAACACATGTTTATGTTGAACACTTATACCTACACTGTAGGAAAATATGACCAATTAGTCCTGACAGCATACCGTATGTCTTTAGGTCATTGTAACTAATTAAGCTAAGTTAATCATGTTCTAACTTAATTTTATAAGTTACACAAGCTGTTTTAAGCCAGTTTAAGATAATATAAGTTCAATGGACTCATAAGGTTAATTTGATTCAGCTTAAAATGTGAGGCAACCAGGATTTTTTTTTACAGTGTAGCCTAGTAAATTACTCTGCATTTAGTTTATGAGGTCAGAAGAGTAGGTCTTCTCAAAATAAAATAATCAATTTTTATTAGAATTACTATGCAACTATTTGGGTTTCTAATGGTTCATTTGGAGCAACAACATGTCTTTTTTTATACGTCTTTATTTTCTCTTTCTTGATGGTAGGAATACAACACAATGTAAACTGTTATACATCTACAGTAAATATTGTTAAAATAAAATAACTATAAATAAAGCATATATTATAGTGTATATTACCACTCCTCATGCTGTTGTACACAAAGATGTATATTTTTCAGTTCAGATTCAGTTCAGTTCCATTTCAGTATGTGAATAAGCACTCGTGGTCTCTTTGAACCTATGTGCTACTTTCATCCCACTGCTGTGCCTTCCAGAAACCCTTGTTTCTTTAGTACAAGGAGCCCAGTGGATCAGTGAAAAAGAGGAAGTCTGTGTTTCCCTGTAGCGGTAGACCTTTATCAGGGTTTTATTCCTGCTCCGTCCTGTTCTGTCTCAGGTGTCTCTCTACCTGTTTGCCCGAGGTATAATGCTATTCAAGCAAATCCTCAGCTGGAGTCTCAACTGGATTCTTCTAGTAAGTGCTTTTGGCTTTGCAAAAACGAATTCTGCAGTCAGATCATCTCTTACAATATTCCAATCTCTGGTCAGGTTATACATTTGATATTAAGTCGAAATGTAAACACAACTTTGGGGGGTCAGAATATAACAGAATTCACCATGTTTGAAAATGCATAATCCTGATGATTTATAATGTACAATGTTTATAGGCTGTTGCATGAACATTGATATTGAATATAGATGTTGTAGATGTTTTTGAATATAGATGTTGATACATAGTTTTCCATGTAACATAGTATTCCATAACATTCCATGTATCATTAGCCCAGAATATACACTACCTGACAAAAGTCTTGTCACCTTTCCAAGTTTTAGGAACAACAAATAATAACTTGACTTCTAGTTGATCATTTGGTATCAGAAGTAGCTTATATAAAAGACAAAGCTCCTCTAGATTACTCGTATTTTACCAAAATAAAATATGATCATGCCTGGATTTTTAATTATTTACTTAGGACAGTAAGATCTGACTTTGCTTAGACAAAAGTCTTGTCACTTAACAGAAATAATGTACAGTATAGAATATAAACTCATGGTGCAGTGGAAAAAGAATGAATATTGTGTATGACTCCCATGAGCTTGAATGACTTGCTTCCACACATCTCTGCAATGACTCAAATAATTTATTTTAAAAAGTCATCCCAGTGTTCATCTATATTCTTTGGATTCATCTTCAATGCCTCCTCTTACATCTTATCCCAGACATGCTCAATAATGTTCATGTCTGGTGACTGGGCTGGCCAATCCTGGTGCACCTTGACCTTCTTTGCTTTCAGGAACTTTGATGTGGGGGCTGAAGTATGAGAAGGAGCGTTATCATGCTGAAGAATTTGCCGTCTCCTGTGGTTTATAATGTAATGGGCAGCACAAATGTCTTGATATCTTAGGCTGTTGATGTTGCCATCTACTCTGCAGATCTCTCGCACGCCCCCTATGCTGAAGGTAACCTCAAACCATGATTTTTCACCAAACTTGACTGATTTCTGTGAGAATATTGGATTCCAGTAGGTCTTCTGCAGTGTTTGTGATGATTGAGATGCAGTTCAACAGATGATTCATCAGAAAAATCTACCTTCTGCCACTTTTCCAAATGATCAACTAGAAGTCAAGTTATTATTTGTTGCTCTTACAACTGGGATCGATGACAAGACTTTTGTCAGGTAGTGTAGTGTGATAGATCTTTTTATTAATCAAAATGATTATTTTGAAGACATACAGTATAATCCACGAATCGAACCAACCATCGCTGAGTAAATCATAGCATTACAATTTACAATTTCATTTGAACAAAAAAAATTTATTTGAAGTATTTGATATATTTAAATAAAAAAAAAATGATTGGTTCTCTCAAAAATAACAATTCTGTTATTAATAAATCACCATTATGTTGTGTCAAAGGTTTGGAGCATTTGTTTATCATCAGAAGACAAATTAAGATTTTTTGAATGAAATTCAAGAGCTCTCTCATCCTCCATAGACACGCCAATGGTCCTCAGATGTTCAAAGTCCAACCAAAAAAAGCCATTCAACTGTAATTACTGTATATGAATCACCGTGAAAAAATTTGTGTGACAAAAAAACTGAAACACAACTATGTTAGCCAATTTTTTCCACTTTTTTCCATCAGGGTGCATGTTTACTATGGGCAATATAACACTTGCGTGTTGCACTGCTGATACTAATAACTTGTAGTAAAAGTGCACATTGATCTGATGCAGAAGAAAAGATATAGGCTGATACATTTATTTTTGCATTTGTTTTGTTTTGCATTCCTTCTTGTGATTACAGTTGAAATCACATAGAATGCTATGATAATGTTTTTTTTTGTTTCTATTCTGGTGTTCTCATCTACTTTTGTCACATAGCTGTATATTGAGGATAAGAGCTCCCGGATTTCATCTAAAACACCTTAATTTGTGTTTTGAAGATTAGCTAAGGTCTCAGGATTTGGAACAACCTCAGAGTGAGTAATAAATATTAGGATTTACATTTTTGGGTGAACTAAGCCTTTAAGCAAATTACATTTGATGCACATTATGAACAGTTACTTCATGTGCCTTTTCTCAAACAAAGTCAATGCATATCAAATTCTATGATTTCAGATTGCACGGTGCTTTAAAAACATGTGCCATAATGTTTTGGAATTAGTTTAGCAAGTAAGTAAGTAATGTGGGTCACACTTTATTTTGATGGTCCGTTTGTTGAATTTAGGTTACATTGCAACTAATTCTCAGTAGATTATAAGTAGATTGTTAGGTTGGGGTTAGGGTTAGTGTAAGTTGACATGTACTTGCACAGTTTCTTATAGTCAGTTAAATGTCTGTTGAAGGACTGTTAAATGTCAGTATCAACAGATATTAAGCAGACAGTCTACTAATACTCAAATGGACCATCAAAATAAATTGTTACCGTAATGTGTATTTATATAGCGCATTTATCGTGTATGGCCATACACCCAAAGTGACTCACAATCATGAGGTGGGGTCTCTCCACACCACCACCAGTGTGCAGCATCCACTTGGATGATATGACGGCAGCCACAGGGCAATAGTGCCAGTGCACTTACCACACACCAGCTAATGGTGGAGTGAAGAGACAGTGATAAAGCCAATTCGTTGGATGAGGATGGTTGGGAGGCGGTAAGGGCTGATGGAGGAAATTTGGCCAGAGATTACATCGCTGCTCATTATAACAAATGCCATGGGATTTTTAATGACTATAGAGAGTCAGGACCTCTGTTTAACGGCTCATTCGAAATATGGCGCTCACTGACACAATAGTGTCACCTTCACTTTACTGGGGCATTAGGACTCACTCAGACACCAGGTTGAGCACCCCCTGCTGCCCTTAGTAACAACACCATGTGGTCTCCCATCCATGTACTGTCAGCCCTGCTTAGCTTCACTGAAGTTTAGTAGGTGGAAGGTAAATGGGTTCTTGCATTTGAGCCATTTAATCACATGAGTGTCTACAAGCGTCTCCAAACACACATCAGTTGTGTTCCTACTGAGTAAATGAGTATGGTTCTTACTGAGTAAATGAGTATGGGTAAATTATTCATAGTGGAACCAACAGTCCGTCAAATAAATATCAGAGACAAAATAATTACTGCTCACAGTTTAATTCAAATTAACTTCTAAATGCAGCACATAATTTATCCAACACGAAATGCACTTCAGTAAAATATTTAACAAGATCTAAGAGTTTCTAAATTACTAACAACTCTATTCATGTACCTCCATGAAATATTCATATTAAAAGAAATACGTCTATAAAGACAATGTGCTAGTGTCAAGCTCTCAGCTGCTTTTAACATCAACATTGGTCATAACACTTTCAGACGCTTAAATGAAGGCCTAAAAAAAGCAAATGTGCCACATTAAATAAAGTCTACACTTGCAAACTATGCAAGAAGTTTGTCAGAATGCATTTAATCAAAGCTCTGCTCACTACGTTTAAAACAAGACTGCCGAATGGACCAAACCCACAGGACCACAGGTTTGTTATTGTTTCATGTTGTCTAGAATACTTGCACTTGTTCATGTAGAGTGCTTCTGAAAGGAGTTCCCAAAGGACCTTGTGTAAATACACATTTATTTAAAGGCGAGTAAAAGTGCAAGTGCTTCAGTTTTATCCACATTTGTCTGCTGCAGGTCATTTTTTAATGAGCAAGTCTTTGATTTAGGCTAAAAAGCCAGGAATCAAAGTGATTGGTGAGTGAATCGTAACATTGCAACGCTATCCAAACAGATACAAGCAGTATCAGTCAGAGCAAAATATAACCAAATATTCTACACATATTGTATTTTTACTGTATTGTTTCCAGCCGAACGAAACTAAACCCATGGGACCAGGGATTTTCTTTTCATGTTGTCTAGTGTACTTTTACCTGTTGCTTTTAAAAGAAGTTCTCACAGGACATTGTGTAAATAACAGTGTGTTTGAAGGAAAGTAGAAGTGTGTGTGCTTTGATCTGACCTACATTTGTATGATTGTGTTTTCTCACATACCTAACAGGACTGTTGCTTACATCCAGGTCTTCAGCATTGACAGCGCCAACAATGATGCCCACCGATGTGTCTTCATACGTCTCCATGCTATAATACAGCCGGCTGAAGACAGGAGGCTCCTCCACATCCAGAACATTGACTTTGACCATGGCAGTGTCCTTAAAAGGTCCCAAATGTAGGAATCGATGATCAAGAACTGCGTTTGAAGCTTCCACTTTAAAGGTGTAAGCCTTTCTGGTCTCAAAGTCCAGACGCTGTGAAATGAATAATAAGACTTCATCAGTTCTAAAAGCTTTTAAATTCACAGACTAATCTCTTTTTTTGGTGTTCATTTGTGGATGGAAGTGTTGTCAAAAATGTTCATGCTTTGTACAGTCAAAAAAAAAAAGAAAACAAAACAACGTTACTGGGTCATAAAATGCATGATCTAAGTTAAAATTCTTCAGGCTCACGCTGAGATCAGAAGCGAAGGGAACGGAAAGGATGCCTCTTACTTTACCCTGAATCACAGGAGGGAGAATAAAGGTAGAGAAGACGAAAGCAGGCAGAAAATGTCTTTGGTCAGTGGCTCTTGCATCACTGTGCTTATTCAGCCATGTGAAGGCAGACTTTGGAACAGTCACACCTCAAAAGAAAAGAGCTGTGGTCATACTAAACAGACTGGATGCATCAGAACTTAAGACTTGTAAGTTATATTGTGAAAATCGAGTTTGCAAAATCGCTGTATGTGTTTGTAATAAGGCCACAGGCACATATGTTTGTTTGTAAACTGCTAAATGATAGTGTTTATTGCACATTTATGCATTGTGTCATATCTCTTACTGTGATTTACTAGAGTAAAAGTATGCCAATAAACCTCAAAAACTCATCTGTTTATGCAGAGGCAGTGGTGGTTCTGGGGGGAAATTGTCACGGTTGTGGATCTGTCTGTCCCTCTTGCGTGTGTCTGTATGTGTGCGTCTATGTGTGTGTGTGCGTGTATATATGTGTGTAGGTGGGTGTGTCTTCACCGGCTGTCTGTTGTGTTTACATGTCATCAGCTGGGTGGTCACGTGCACTGCTGTTGCTCAGCACCGCTCAGCTGATTAATCACCACACCACAGGTGCAGCGCATTACTGCACCTATATCTGTTCAGTGTTCTTGTTTCACGTTGTCAGTTCGTTGTTGTTCATATTCCTGTCTGTGTCCTGTCAGGCTCTTGTCGTTGATGTTGCTGGTGGTGAGTTTGCTGGGTGGCTTATGGCTTTGGATTTTGTCTTCACATTTTATGACGACTACCTGAACTATTTCCGCTGTTGAGCGTTGTTGATACCTATGAGAGATTCACCAGTGATCTGCTTCACTCGCCTGCTATGACTAATGAACATCATTCCCGGTGTTGAGCGTTGTTTGATTCCTATGAGAGATTCACCATTGATCTACCCCACTTGCCTGTTTATCTACGAACTCTATTTCTACTGTTGAACTCTGTTGATTCCAGTTCAATAAATAATTGTTACACTTGCAATTGGTTTTCCTCGAGTTTGTGACAGGAAATGGGCCGGTGCCCTCATGTCAACAATCTTGCACCCCACCCCTACCCCCCTCTTCCCCCCTTCTAAATTTTTGTGTCACAACTAAAACGCCACGGAGAAGCGAGATCAGCCATTGGTGGTAGACGGAGATACAGTATGACTGAGGCCTCTCTTGCGTGCTCTTGGTGTCGCGCGCACTGGCTCTCTCTCCTTTCCCTTGACTTTTGTCAGTGACAGTGCTGCGCGCATCAGTTTCCCACATTCGTCTCATGTCAAACCCTAAGTTAGCACAGGTAATAAAAAGATTCAACTTTAGTCATGTTCATGTTGTAAAATATTACCAAAATGTCCGTTGTTGATTAAATTAGACTGTTGTTCTCAATAGCGATTTAAAAACTTTTAATATAGGAAATCCTCGGCCATGCATGGGTATTATTAATAAATTAATAAATATTCAGAAATTGAGTGTACATAGTTTTACGTTAGAAAATGCAGTCTTGAATTTACAAACAGTCAGCAAGTACCTATATAATATACAGTAACTATTTCTTAATGAGGCTAATAATACTGACCTTAATTTTTATTTATTTTTTTTATTAAAATGACTTTTTCTCAAGAAAACTATAAGAAATAAGACTTATTATGACTCAAGAAGAATTATTTTGTTTTACAGGAAATACTGTGAAAATGTCTTTGGTTTGTTAAAGATCACTTGGGAAACATTATTTTAAATCAATGTTAAAAAAATTGACTTCAACTGTTAAAAGTTTACAGGTTCAAAAATGTGCCTTGATGTACTTTAATGTTATAAATGTGTTATCCTACAATACAAAATTACTTTTCAAATAAATTAACATGGAAGATTATTTTGAGTTTAAGTTATTTAATTAGCTTGGTTATGAAGACAATAGAGTGATGCATGAAAAAAAATGACTGAATAATTGTAGTTTGTGATGTATGTTAAATTTATGTTAAAGTGTGCCCGCAGAGTACAAGCAAAACAAAAAAGTATTATGGGTTTTGAATGACATGCATAGATGATGGCAATTTTCATTTTTTGAGGGGGTGAACCACCCCCATATCCAGGATGCAAATTATACACTGACGATCAGAAGGAGGGGAGGGGCAGGGGTCAACTTTTTAGGTAGTAGATTGGTAGTACATGCTTCAGTGAATCAATTTTATGAATGTATTTAAATTACATCTCATTTATTAATAAAATGTATAAATTTTTAGTGTTTCGAGGGATATTTAGTGACTTATTTAGAGGTTACTGTCGGTAAAGCTACACAAATGATATGTGTAATTTTTCTTTTTTTAAACTACATGCAGATATAAACACCTATTTTACAAGAAATGTGTTTTGTGAATACTTAAGATGTCTTTCGGTGCTCTAGAACTGTCGGTTTCAGACTGCTAAATCATATTTTTCCTAGCATTGATTGGCGCAATTAAGCATTCACAATGGTATAAACTGTTATGGGGAGGGGGGGGGGTATATTTATATTATACATTTTTAATTATTAATATTTAAGATAGAAATCAGAGAAAGCTCTTTCTTACTATCAAAGGACTGACCCTTCATACATCTTGTTTTGATGTCTTTCAGGGGAGATGAAGCGTTCATTGGTGGGGTCAATCCCCCCAAACCCCCCTGTAATTTGCACGCTGCCCATATTGTTTAAGCATATCAGACACCTCAGTTCATAACACGTGCACTTTGTGGATTAATTGCAAAGTTTATTCATAATAGAGTGAAGTTTCACATGCTTTTATAAGGCCTGATACTGTGTAAACAACATTGCAGCCATGTTTAATGTATTCAGACCTAAGAAACGAGATATTTGTGCTTAGAGAGATTAACTGTCTTGCAGTGAAGACTAGTGTTATTGTTCATTTTATTATTTAATTTCTGTACCACAATACATTTAGAGACCCTAGAAAAACCATA
Source organism: Danio kyathit (assembly GCA_903798195.1). NCBI lineage: Eukaryota > Metazoa > Chordata > Actinopteri > Cypriniformes > Danionidae > Danio > Danio kyathit. The sequence continues at coordinate 33,733,493 of LR812520.1, read as the reverse complement.
AAGCGCTGTTTATTTCATTTGAATCTTTTTTATTAGATTGTATTTTTTCCAAATAGAGCTATTCAGGTCTTCTGGTGAAATTGTTTTTATGTCACAAAAACAAAATATTTTAATGTCAGTTGGTTCTAATGACATGCAGTCTTAATACAAATCAATGGATGAATGTATCAATCCATAAATGAGTGAAAAGATAAACAAATAAATGTCTTAAAAACTAGAATAACTGATAATTTATGACATTAGTGTCTTTGGAGTAATGACAAACAAAGCAAGACAAAATAGAGCAAGAAAATTAGCCCAATTAGCTTCGCTCTTTTCTCAGATGATAGGAGCGACTGCAGAACACAAATGATAAATCATGTCCTGCTGATTTGCTTTTCCCACTAATAGTCGACTGATTGGTTGTGCATGACTGTGGCTTATAAAAATAAGCCTATGCAAAAAAAAAAAAAAAAAAAGAATAAATAAATGCTTTGAATGCGGTAAGAGTTATTATTTATTGATTTAACGTCTTTCCAGCATCCTCATCAACATTTTAGAATTGTTAAAAAAACAAACATTTATTATTCATTTTCAGCATGACTCTGCCTGCTTTGGTCATTCTAAGTACTAAGATATATTTCTGCTTTAGCAATAATATAATTGCTTAGCTTTTTCATCACTAAAACTGATCAATCGTTTGCACCCTCATCAACATTTTACACTTGTTAAAATATCACAAATAAATGAATCATTTTTAACAAGCCTCTGCATAAACCATTCAATTCCAGAGTGTAGTGTGCTATTCTGGGGAAAAAATAAATAAATATAAATATATTAGGATATACACCCTATCATACACAATAAGGTGCAAGACGTGTTTGGCACGATTTGTTGCTATTTTCAGACCAGCGCAACCCTAATTTTCACGTATTGCACCACGTTGTTTAAATACCAAATCAACACTTCAGAAGCGCTAGCTGTCAGTAGGTGTTTATGTTCCTCTGTGTCGAGTTTTTTCGATGGTGTTTTTTATTTTTCTGAACGCTACCTTATTGTACAAGTTGCTCAAACTCGCTCATTTTGAGGTGGGAATCGGCGAAAATGCAACAACTTTAATCATAAGGTAAACATAAAACAACAGTCTCCATCCAGAGCTCCTACACAGGACTTCAAACCTGTAAACACTCGCTGCATCGGGCTTGCGTGGCTCTTACCTCAGCCCACACTTGTCAGCGCTACCAAGCTGACCAGTCACAGAGCTTGCGCTACGCATCGTTGCGATATGTAGTTACATTTTATTTTTAGCATACGCGTGCACTTGACGCAGAAGTATAAATCAGCCTTAAAAAGGAGGTGTGTTAAAGCGCATTGTTGGCACATTGCTATTTTGAAGAACTGAAATAGACCGTGTCATTGACCAACTAAAAGATGGTCTGAAGTCCAGCGCAGAGCGTGTTAGTTATGCGCCTATGCAAGTCCAAACGCTTACACATTGTTTAATACACACAATGTACAGCAATACCCAAATATCTTTACATATGAAATAATTCAAGGATTAAAATGCTACAAAAATTATTATTTTCTACATAAATATAAAAACCACTGCCTTCATGCCTTCTTCATGTCAGGGGGCTTTTTTTAGTTGATTCATGACAATTTGCATTTGTATAATGTTATTATTATTAGCAGCATTTTTTATTATATGCATATTTATATTTGTTTTCATAAAAATAAGTTTAGATTTGTCGACCTGTGGGGTTTTGAAGATGTCTGCATCATCATCTAGGGCATAAGAACAGGACATGTGTTTAATTCAGTTTTTTGACCACACTTTGTTATTATTGTTCATTTATTCATTTGCTGAAAAATTAGAGGGCAACGCAGTGGCGCAGTAGGTAGTGCTGTTGCCTCACAGCAAGAACGTCGCTGGGTCGCAGATTCGAACCTCGGCTGGGCTGGGTCAGTTGGCGTTTCTGTGTGGAGTTTGCATGTTCTCCCTGCATTCGCGTGGGTTTCCTCCGGGTGCTCCGGTTTCCCCCACAGTCCAAAGACATGCAGTACAGGTGAATTGGGTAGGCTAAATTGTCCGTAGTGTATGAGTGTGAATGAGTGTGTGTGGAAATTCCCAGAGATGGGTTGCGGCTGGAAGGGCATGAATGAATGAATGAAAAATTAGAACTGAATTTAGAAATAGTTTTGAAACAAATCTTTGCACTTAACAAACAAAATTAAATATGTAGGCTTATGGATGTCTTCAATGGAGTGCATACAACACCTTATTGACGAAAGTAAAGGAGTAAAGTAAAGTGTAAAAGTAAATTAAAGAGAAAGTAAAGAGGCCGATTGGAGGAGGCTCATTCTTTATCCTCCCGCAGATGGTCTGTTTAACTATTTTCTCACTAAAGCTTTCAGTTTTTCCACTTACGAAGTCTGCCATGTAAATAGCAAATGTGCTAGGGCGCGACGCAAATGACTCTTATAGGGAATGGGAGATGAGATTTTGATTGGTTTAATGCATGTTATGCTCAAAACACACCCATAACTGATTAAGAGAATAAATCTGTTAGACCATGCACCGTTGTGCAAAGCGTATTTTTCTTTCCTTAAAATAGCAAAAGTGGATTCAGACACGCCTTTGATGCTTTTGTGCCATGCACTTTAAACTTTGCGCCCAGATTGTTAAAAATAGAGCCCTGTATCTCTTGTTTTGCTCATGAAATATTATGCAACAGAAGCAATTTCTTTGCATTTTGTTTTGTTTTCAATTTTTTAACATCACTAAAATGATTGATTTTCAGCATCCGCATTAACATTTTAGGATTCTTAAAAAAAGACAAAAATGAATTATTCATTTTCAGCATGTCTTTGCATAAACCATCTCAGACCACAGTGCAGTGTGTTCATCTGGAGAAGAAGAGGACAAAAAAACTTGCCTTGCACTGGGGTTGGTTAATGAGTTTAACTGAGTGTAAAAAAAACTATTTGTAACAGTCTGTTGGAAACCCCCAAAAAACAATAGGCATAAGTCTTTCAGAACAGCTTAGGGAATATAAATCCTCAACAGTGCTAAAAGAGACACTTTCATCAAATAAGACAGATTACAAAGACAACTTACTGTTGTCACTGTCAGCCAAAGACCTTAGTGCTTCTTAAAAAGCATCAGCATGATGTCCGCGACACTGCTGTTCTGCAGTGACGTCTTATCACTGCTGACAGCACACAACAATTATGTCTGCCGATGTCATTTCCAGCTAGTGTTGAGATACGCGTCTGCCATAGAGCTGACCATGCTGTATAACAGTCTGCGAAATGACAGGACAGAGAGCCAGCAGGCCAAATCACCAACACACAGAATGTCCAGTACAGCAACTTCTGGCTACTGTGTCAAATCTGTAGCATTAGAACTTAGCTACTTAGCTCCTAAATTCTGGCCTGAAAGACAACATCATCACTCTGACAGTAAAATGTTATTAACCAAGCACCAAATCCGAGTAAAAATTGGTGTTAGCGAATCTATTAAACATTGTTTTGTACAATATGTCTGCACGTATGCCAACAGTTGGCTAGAAACCTTTTATATTTTAATTCTAAAAGGGACATATAATGAAAATCTTTATTTTAGCCAACTTTTTATTGTACATTCATATGGGAAAAAACACAGTTCTGAATTTAAATGATGTAGCAATGAGATCTGATTATAATATATTATAAATCTGACCATATCATCCCAATTGTATCCTCCTTACACTGGCTGCCAGTTAAGTTCCATATTGATTATAAAATATTGCTTCTTACCTATAAAGCTTTAAATAATCTAGCTCTTGTTTATCTAACCAACCTTCTGTCTCGCTACAATCCAACCCGCTCTTTATGATCTCAAAACTGGTACCACTCAGAAAAGCAAAGTCTACTAAAGGAGGTTGAGCCTTCTCATTTATGGTTCCTAAACTCTAGAATAGCCTTCCTGATAATGTCAGAGGCTCAGACACACTCTCTCAGTTCAAAATTAGATTAAAGACCTATCTTTTTAGTAAAGCGTACACACAATGCATTACATAATGCTATAATACATGAGCGTGCTCCACGCAGGTGAGTGGGCTTGACAAACCAACTGTAGGACTCACTCCTCCTGTCTTAATGCACCAGACATTTTGTCAGAAGCACTCATATGCTTTACGTTTGTTTCTATGTTTGTTTATATAACTACTATTTTCATTTAACACTTCATTTCGGCATCTCATGTTTAAATACACTATTAAAAGCAGCTATGCTAATTCTTGTCTTTATTCTCTATTTCCACCTGGAAATACTCATCCCAAGGCCTCTAGATATTATGCAGCGCCATTGTTGCGATCCAAGACCTGTGAAGAAATGATGCCAAGGCATCCATAATCCTGGACGAGGCCATATCCTGATCTGATGCTGTGACGGTCATGGAGAAGAGAAGAGTATGAGACTCTGAAAGGTTCCTGAAAGACCACAGTGACAGACGAGTCTTCGCAATGATCCCATGGGCCAGTATGATCACCCGCAGATGACCTACTCACACTTTCAGTTCTCCACGGTGGACGTCCAGTGTTCTCCAACCAATGTACTAATAGTGTAATGTTTATTAGCACATTGGAACAGAGAAGTAGCACGCTAGTTTGAATCAGTATTACTCTACAACACTGCATTATAGTGTCTACTAACTGTTCAGAAACGGCCTGGTGCAGTCTAGCAGTTGTCCCCCATTTGAACACATAAATATTTAATCCACTGCTAGTTGTTTTTAACATTTTGGCTGCATGAGATTTGCCTGTTTTGTTGTTTCTAGAGTGTCTGATTTGCAAGTAGAGGCTCCACCCTCTTCTGGAATCCAGCAGTTCATTTGCATTTAAAGAGACACAAAAGAAGAGTTTCAACTCAATGTTGATTTTTTTGTCTTTGGGGTATTTTTGAGAAACTTCACAGGCACATTTAGCGGACGTTGGAAATTTATATTACAACTAATGAAAAGGGGCATAATATGTCACCTTAGAAGAAGTCTGACTCTTATTTTTTTGTTAAAAAAGTAAACATGTACTCACATTGTCATTCATGTTTACATACTGCCTTTGAAACTGTCAACTCTTATAAAACAAATCTAATTAAAAGTTTCTTTTGAATCCATTGCAAACATTTTGAGCGGTGTTTTGACAATTTAGAGCCATTGTCACTTTCTCTTTTTAAGAATTCTGTGTGCCTAACATTCTATCAAGACAATGAAAATATTTTTATATAAATGTACCTTTCAAAACAAAAGTTTAACCTGTTATTTGCAAGAATAAAAGATATATGGTTAATGTTTGTCACGTAATAATAATAATAATAATAATAATAATAATAATAATGATAATAATGATATTATTATTATTGTTATTATTATTATTATTATTAATTATTATTAACCATATTAATAATACCAGTAATAATAATAATATAATAATAATAATAATAATAAACAATAATAATAAACTATGTAAATCAACAACAACAATACTACTACTACTACTACTACTACTACTACCACCACCACCCCGGCAATTACTACTACTACTACTAGTACCACTACTAATAATAATAATAATAACAATAATACAATGGTCCCACTTTATATTCAGTGGCCTTAACTAATATACACTTTCGCTGAAACTAATAAATAATTACAATGCACTTATTGTGTAAGCAATTGATTTTTCATTGAACTTATGCTTGATTAAATGCCTGAATGTAATTATATCTGCAATTAATTTCTGTAATTACATTTATGATTACACTGTTGGCCATCCCTTACACCTTAATACCTCAATAAGTCAATACAATATTGTACTTCTATTTTGATGCAGGTATATAGCAATTAAGGCCGCTTAATATAAAGTTGGACCCAATATTATAAATTCCATTTAGATGTGCTATCCCAGTTTGTTCTGCCTGTTTTTGATGAAATAATAGTGACAGTACTGTGACGAAACATTAGTTTTAGCCTGTGGCAGCCATTTCTACTTAGTCTGTATAACAAAGCCATTCACTTTAATCCAGGCCTGTCTTGTTTGTGTTCTTTGTGTCTTTTGAGCGTCAATAAGAGAGTCACACTGGACACCTTTAGATGGCACTGTTCATCCAGTCTCTTCAGAATTTTCTGAGGCTCTTCCTCAGAGACTCAACACAAAAGGGCCGCGTCTCTGTTTTGGAGCGTCTCCACCCAAAAGAGAATGTTAATCAGACGCCGCTCTGTCAAGTTGTTTTGTATTTCAATACAGTGCATATACCAAAACTTTAATTAATTCCCCCACTAACTGACGTTTATTCATGAATTTTTAATTGCACTTTTACACTGTTCGTTGTGAAGTATTCAGAATTCCGTTCAACTTTGATTTCTTGCATTCTCCAAAGAAATATAAAAGCATTTTGAAGTTGTAAAGAACATTCATAAGGATGGGAACTGTGTGAACAGAGCAATAGCACATTTAATAGACATTTGATAGCAAAATTAGCTTTATTGCTGTTGTTGTTTTCATCAAAGTAAATTGGTTGTTTTTGTTAGTATTATTAGTTTTTGCGTTCTTCTTTGTTCGTTTGTTTTATTTGTCTTTCGTTTATTTTTACATATATATATTATTATTTCAGTTTTGTTTTATTATGTATGTATGTATGTATGTATATTTATCTTGTTGTTTGTTCATTTGTTTTACATTAAGCTAAACTAAATCAAAGCAATAAATGCTACTTTACTTTAAATGTATGTTGTTTTATATTGTTTATGTCAAGTAACACATTTTTGGTTGTAGATTTAGACAGCATTATAGTATCAATGAGAAACTAGCATAATTTCGATTAACAGTTTGATTTAGTGGACATATTTTACATTTTTAGTTTTTTCATTGTCAGTTTACTTAAAAAATTGTCTTAAACAGTCACGATGTAAATATCCCTAAAATGTAAAATACCCTAAAATTAAAGCTGACAGCCTGCAGTTAAAGCACATCTTGTTCGTTTAATTTCATATCTATTGTGTTGGTGTATAGAGCCAAAAATGGTAAAATTGTGTCGATGTCCAAATATTTATGGATCTAAATGTTTATGTACCACGTTGCTAAAAACACTATTAGGACACACATATTTCACTAAAGAGTGAAAATTGGTTGTTTTTGTGTTGTTTAGAGCAAATTTGTTCTTCGGGTAAAAAAAAAAAAATTGAAGCAACTTCACAGCGATGAGATCATTGTGTAAATTCCAGCGTGGAGATTGGCTGTCTGTACTGGCCGGTACAAAGTGACTTCATTGAGTTTTCAGTGTTTTCTGTGAGTTTTCAGCTCCACTGTTCAATAATTCATGAGAAAGAATTGGTTAAAACCAAGCAGCACACTCTATTGTGAACAAGATGCAACTTTAATAATATGCATGATATAGCTCCGAAGACTACTTTTACCTGTTGTTCAGAGAGATGCCATGATGTGTTGCCAACCGGAATTCAAACAAGAATTGTTCAGAGACATGGGTCGTCAGTGTTGTGTTTATAAATGTGCCGCAACGAAGGCATGTGGACCCGCATGTGTGGATTACAGTGGTCTGCTAACACTCAACAATAATATGTTTGTAAGGAACATTTTTTACCCGAGAGCTTTTCGCATCTGGAAATAGTGAAATCCATATTTGCCACTCGTCTTCTTTTAAAAGAAGACGCAGTTCCAGTTCGTGTTGATTGTCCTGTCTCTACAGATTTGGTAGGTGTGTGATTAATGTTCTTTGTTTATGTTTATTCAGATAGCAAAGTTAGTTATTATAGTCAGCAGTACTCTTTCAGTTTTTAAAGCCATACATTAGTCAAAATTATTTAGTTACTAAGCTTACAGTAAAATCACTACAATATTATGGACTGAAAATCCTCCACTTCCACACAGCTCTCAGACCCGCTGTAAATGCTGCTCTCCGAATCACTGTCTATCTCCCCTGCATCTGTGTTTGTGTTGCCACTAAAAATCAGCTGTTGTGCACGTAATGAAACTCCCCTTTTCATGCAAACCCTTCCCTTTTTCGCCACCCAACACTCCCACCTAAATAAAGCTGGACTCACCCACTTTTCTGACTTTTTTAAAGTAGAGGTGTGTGTGTGGGGGGGGGGGTGTGAACATACTTGTTTAACTGAAAAACAATGCTGAAGTCAGATATTCTGCTTTGAAAATGTTTTTTCCGTGCCGGAACGCTGTCTTTGTTTAGGTAATTTTCACATGCACAATGCCATTTTAGCCAATTATAATTCAGCACTCCGGGTTGCCTTGTTGGAAAACAGCGCATTTCATTCATTCATTCATTCAGAAAGGCTCTGAAAGCGTGCGTCCGAGACTGAAAAGGACAGTATGGGAGACAAGATTCAGTTCCACATGAGGTTATTAATTAGCAAATTACATAAATATTACGAACGTAAACATTAGATGAGCAGGTTACATTGTAACCGCGTGTCCTAACAACATGCTGTGACGAGAGAGGCAGTGATCAGCTATTTGGCTGTTTGTACCAGACGAAACACGACAGAAATTTGAATACAGCCTTTCAGAAGCACAGAATATGCACTCACTCATGAAACGGTAAGGTTTAAAATCTGTTTAATACATGTTAACCCTCTTTAACATCATTAAATGTAAAATGGCATTCAAACTCATATTGTTAGCATTTAGCTCTGAATAAAGCACACGAGATTTACCTGAGGTGATCACTGTCATAGGTTTCACAAGTTCAGCTGTGAGAAATAGAAGCCTTTTCTAATCATTCAATTCGAGGTGTTGGTTAGGACAAAAACTCCCTTTAATATGGAAAATATTCCCTCTATCGCGTGTCGTTGCTTTTATTTAGAACACAGTTTAAATCACTCGCTCCTTGTATTTAAACTGGCAACCCACGCTCACGTTTGTTTTGATCCAGGAGTGCAACACCTAGTTTAACCACTGGGTGTCAAACTTACATACTGCACCTTTAATATCTTGAGTGTTTTGATTGTATGTTTTGAATGTTTAACAGTTTGAATGTGTTTGCTTTTTATTAACTTAAAGTAAATACATAATATATATGGCCAATTTAGTCTAACCAATTCACCTATAGCGCATGTCTTTGGACTGTGGGGGAAACCGAAGCACCCGGAGGAAACCCACGTCATCGCGGAGAGAACATGCGAACTCCACACAGAAATGCCAGCTGGGACTTGAACCAGCGACCTTCTTACTGTGAGGCGACAGTGCTAATTACTCTATATGTTAAATTAAAGGAAAATGTGAAATAATAATATGTAAAATAATATAATAAAATGACATTCTGTGCACACCTTTACAATAATCCTTTATGTTGAAAACCAAAATCCACCTTACAATCCCGTTGTTAATACAGAAACAATTATCCTCTGAACCCATTACTCGAGTGGATCCCCTTTATGCTGAAAGCAGCACTGAGAGCAAATGTTGAAGCTCAGCGTTTCAGTGAAGCAGCAGCTCATCAAAGACAGATGAACAGAGAGTAAAGTCTGTTATTGAGGACAGGGAGAAGAAGGCCATTGTCATTGACCCTCCTCTGTACCCCACGGTGAGGATCCCACATATCCATTTCCAGACTGTTTTTTTGGGTCACCAGATATGGCACACCCGTTTTGCAATGTAAGGACTATGTCACTTTGTCCTGCACAGCCTCAGCTTGGGGAAATAAAAAAAGGTGAAAAATAGAAGACTGCATGAAGGGGACTCTTTTTTTTCACTGTGCCATTCATCCTCTACTGGTTTTGAATTCTGAAATCATGAATATCAATTATGGAATATAAAAAGGGTCAAAAATGTGCTGTAAATCAAAATGTACAAGTAATTGTGACGAAATTAACTGCACAGAATTCTCTGAAAAATGTGTGATCCATAAGAGTTTTGCATTAAATCTAAACCATGAATGTTTATAAACAACCTATAGTCATTATTTAAATATTTACATAATTCATGTTTGCTTTAACTAATTAACTAATACATCATATTAAAACACTTTTAATTTAATATTTTAATCACTTTTATAACAGTTTATCTTACATAAGTTCTATTTTTAAATGACAACATAAATGTAGCCTATTCAGTCTGCATATTTGTGAAATATGCCATGAAGCAATCCGTAGCCCCCTAAGATGCTTTCATCTTCTTGATGCGAATCTCTCCATCTGCTGCAGTGAGAGATGAACAGCAGCAGTGGCCTGTCATCATGTGTCCGCACACTACACTAGCTTTGAGTAATGAAAGAGTAACCTCTCTACTCCCCGGAGGATGAGAGCTCTCCAGCCTCTTTCACACGACTCGACCGAAGCATTTGTTTCAGATAAGCACTTCTAGCTCTGTCTGTGATTGGCCATGTAACAGGGGGTCCGAGGGGATTTTGACTTGTCACATCTCATGGAGAGGTAGATGCTCTGACGGCCACAGGCGCATTCGTTTATTCATGTCCGCTAAATGTAATAATGTTGGCCTCTTTCTTGGAGGAAACTAAAACAGTGTGTTTTCAAATCTCCGGAGAGGTCAGAACAGAACAAGATCATTCTTTCTTTGTTGGCAAAACAGGAACTGGACGAATGGGAAAAAGCATAGCAAATAACGATTAATGTTCTATAGTATGCAGCCTACTACAGATTGTTGAGCCAGTCATTCAGTCTATTTTCTTATGTAAATGTGTGCAATATTTAGCTTTTGAGGTGTTTTATATTTAATTTACATTATTAAATAATTGTCAAATGTTAGATGTTTGAATGATCTGTGTACAATTTAATTTGGAAGGTATTTTTATACATATTTGATATTTCAATAGTATTTCAGTGATATTTCAATAGTATACAGTGTCTTTTTGTCGATGCATTACATGACAGCGCAAAAACTTGCTACTCAACAAGCGGTTCTAATAGTTAATAAACCTTAAATAAAACAAAGGAAAAAAATTGTATATATAATTGAATTGAATAAGCTAAATTGGCCGTAGTGTGCGTGTGTGAATGAGTGTGTATGGATGTTTCCCAGTAATGGGTTACAGCTGGAAGGGCATCCGATAAGTTGGCAGTTCATTCCACTGTGGCGACCCCAGATTAATAAAGGGACTAAGCCAAAAATAAAATAAATGAATGAATATGCGTGTATATATATGTATAGTTGTGCGTTGGCTCGAGGCCTCAGGCCAAGTGTCTTTGTGCCCCCCCCCCCCCCCAGTGCTGATATACAGCCATATAGCACTGCTATTCGTGTGATATTGAGTTTAAACAACAGTTTGATGGCATAATTGTGTGTATGAAAAAGAAAATCAAACACACATACTCTCAAAAACCTATTTGTACAAAACTACTTTCTTCTGCCACTCATTCACATTTGCAGCTGATCTCAGAACAGCAGAAACCGTTGCTAAATCACCAACGTCACTTTAGAGTTAGTATTGTATGTCAAAACAGGTCATTTTTGCTTACATTTTGAGATTATAAGGCTGAACGCCATGAAATGCCATCAGTCTACAAAGATTTCCAAGTATTGCTCTGTTGCAATCGTGATTTCACAATAATTAAACCCCGAAAAAACCAAAGCAAAGCAAACACTACCAGTTTCTGTGGTATAAATACAGCACTACAAAATACAAAAGACACAGAATGTCGCTTACCTGATTTATAATGATTTGTTCAGCTGTAGTCTGAAATTTACACTGAAAAAAAAGCTGTTCGTCTCCCCTAAGAACTTATTTTGCGGTCTCTGTCGTCATCTTGTGGCGAAACGTCTACAGTCACTTTCTTTGGTCTGCTCAGACAGGCTAATGGCGGCCGATGCACTGAATCCAATGCTCCGAAATTATAAAATATTTAAAAAAAATAATAATTTATATTAAATTTGAAATCATACTTTCATTAGTTGCGACAGCTGAAACATGGTTGTTTCACCAAATACTGATGTCTTAACTCTTCTTAGTATTGTGACTAAAAAAGAATATAAGCTTGTCTGACAGGGCACTTTTTTGTTATTCTATATGCAAAAAATAATAATATTTTACTTTTTTGAACTGAGTTTTTCTCAGTCGCTTTGGTACATTTACAGACATCCCAAGTCTCTCGCAAATGCACAGAGACTGCCAGCAAAACAATCAACATCCCCCGCGGAAATGACTTTTCCCAACTTGGGATGTCTGCATTTCTCAGATCAGAATTGAAATCTGCCCAACAGTAAGTGCATTTCTCAAAACAACTCATACAAATAACGGAACACCATGGATTACCTGCAAAAGCCAGTCTCTTACTCAAAAGTCTTAGTTCATCTCTCAAAGTTAAGTTTATTTATAAACTAGTTTCGAGAGGATCACGTGCTTATGATTGCTAGCGGCTGGACCCACATTATCCAATTCACTATGCACCAATCAGATGATCCCTAAGCTACTATAACTACCCCGGGTTTCACATCACCACTATCTTCGCTTTGAAGAATCCCCCCTTCCACCCCTACTCCTCCTCTTTCCTAGATGGGTGACACGGTGGCCCAGCGCTTAGCGCTGTTGCCTCACAACAAGAAAGTCAATGGTTCTAGGCTTTGCCAAACCAGCGGGCATTTCTGTGTGGAGTTTGCAAGTTCTCCCCGTGCTCACGTGGGTTTCCCCCGGGTTCTCCGGTTTCCTCCCACCGATTAAAAAACATGCAACCTAAGTTGACTAATCAACACTATAGACTTGCTCCCTACCTGGTACCTATCTCGTTAAAGAGAACTACTATCTGCTCTTTAATCATTACGACAGGGGAGTTCTCGAGATCTACCTGAGCTCGATCTCCCCTCTCGCCTTGCAACGGGAGGGAGCCCCGGGCTCGAGGATCTTATGAGCTCAGGGCTCTCTCCTGCGACAGCATGCCAAACAAGCTTTATAATTAATTATCAGCTAAGTGTGAATTCTTAAGAAAATAAAAATTAACTTGTCAGTGCCATCAGATTAACAAGTCCTTGTGTCATTATGTAGGGATAATACAGTCAAATTGCTTAGTCATGTTGTCAATATAAAAGTGTGCTCTGGATGGATGTTCTGATGTAAACTATGGCTACAGTTTTGATGACGAATATATAATAATTTGTGGCTACACCTTAGTGAAAGCTTAATTGCAAGAGACTGGACAAGATTTACAAGTATGCTTTTACTGTTTGTATTGTAATTTGTTGACAGATCATGTCATTTCAATACAGAAAGGAAAAGATAGCTCTGCATAGCATAAAGTAGAAAAAACAACAACAACAACAGTAGAAAAGTGAATATAATGTGTAACAAAGCATTTGCAACTTGTTCAAAGAAGTGAGATACTGCTTTTTTGATGTGCTCAAGTGACAATTATCTGAAGATTGAACTGGTAGTTTTGAGAATTTTAATTCTGATGTGAGAAATGTACCAAAGCGACTGAGAAAAACTGTGATCTTAGTTTTACTCAAAATATTAATGCAAGTTTGAATTACAATCACATATAAATGTTTATTATTATTATTATTATTATTGATAATATTATTAGCAGTATTGGTAGTAGTAGTAGTAGTAGTAGTAGTAGTAGTAATAATTATAACTATTTGATTTTATTTGATTTTATTTGGTTTTATTTGATTTGATTTTATTAGTATTTAAAAATGCCTTATTAGCTTATAAACATACAATGTTTTCGAATCTCCTGAGGGTCCGAACCACCCAGTATTTCTTTCTTTGTTGGCAAAAACAGGAATGTGAAAATGGACAACCACAAAGCATATAATGAATTGATAAGTCCAAGAGCCGGCGTTGTGTAGTGCGGGTTAAGCGTTTGTGCTTTTATGGCTTTATGCATTATTCATTCAGGATGCTATGGATGGCCATCCAGTAATAAGATATGACTCACCTCGGGGTAAACACACACAGTCAAGCCCCCGAATGAAGGAGCGCTTTATGGGGTTATTGCTATCATCCTTGAATTCACACGTGTGTTAAAAAGAGATGCAAATGGCATTGTGATTTGCATCTGGTGTCATCCAGCCTTAGCTAGCAGATACATATTGGCTAAATAAACATCCAAATACTTTCCAAGAATTCACTTACTGTGTGGGAAAAAATCTCTTGCTTTCAATGCATATGTTTCATACTGTATGCAGCTGTGTTTTATTTATCTAGTGTATCATAAGAAATGTAGAACACATTGAAGGTGTGTAAAACAATTATATATAAAAATGGTCATGTGATTTATTGTGATTTATTGCATTCAAAATAAAAGTTTGGATTAATATAAGTATAATATTGCCTGGTAAATATATTTCTAAAGGAACTGTTGACATGAAACTGCCCCAGATTATTGTAAAAACCCTAAACAATCCAAACATACAAATAATCGTAAACAAAACAAAAAAAAATCTGACAAAAAAAAAAAAAAAAATTATGTTTAATAAAAATTGAACAACAGAAATAAAAATACTGAAATGTATTTAATACTTTGCATAAAAGGTTTTTTTTTTTGGTAATGACAGCTTCAAGACCCCTCTTTTGTGGAAAATTGAGTCTCCACTGCATTGCTCAGGTGTGATTTTCCCCACACTTCAATAGAGTCTAAAAATCTTGATGGTCTTGTGGGTCTCGTCTATGAACTCTGATCTTTATTTCTTCTTTTGTATTGGATTGAAGTCAGGTGATTGTCTAGGCCGTTCTAGCAGTTTATTTTCTTCTCTTAAACCAATCGAGAGATTTTTGGTTGTGGTTATGATCTTTGTGTTGTGGTGTTGGGACTGAAGCAGTAATATTCATTAGCATTGATGAGCTACATTTCAGCTGCTGTCTGAGCTTTCCATGCCTTTTTACACCTCCTTTTCTTCATGTGTTCAATATTTTTTTCCGCCCTGTGTCATTTAATTTTATTCATTCATTCATTTTCTTGTCGGCTTTGTCTCTTGCGGGGTCACCACAGTGGAATGAACCACCAACTTATCCAGCACGATTTTACGCAGCGGATGCCCTTCCAGCCGCAACCCATCTCTGGGAATTTCCACACACACACACACATTCACACTCATACACTACGGACAATTTAGCTTACCCGATTCACCTGTACTGCATGTCTTTGGACTGTGGGGGAAACCTGAGCACCCGGAGGAAACCCACGCGAACGCAGGGAGAACATGCAAACTCCACACAGAAACGCCAACTGACCCAGCCCAGCCGAGGTTCGAACCTGCGACCCAGCGACGTTCTTGCTGTGAGGCAACAGCACTACCTACTGCGCCACTGCGTTGCCCCATTTAATTTTATTACAAAAGTTAATTTCTAAACTTAATTGTTTTTGTATGGATGGATTACATAAATTGTTACCAACATCTGATAAAAATTTCAAGTCAACAGCACCAAATTGTGATGTGACTTATTTTACTTGCTGTATAAATACACACAGATACGTAAAAACATCTTAATATGCTAAACTATATATATAATATTTGACGTTCACACTTTATTTTGATGGACCGTTTGTTGAATTTATGATACATATTATAAGTAGACTGTTAGGTTGGGGTTAGAGTTAGGGTAAGTGTAAGTTGACATGTACTTGCAAAGTTTCTTATAGTCATTTAAATGTTGAACGAGCATATCAACAGATATTAAGCAGACAGTCTACTAATACTCCAATGAACCATTAAAATAAAGTATTACCAATTTGACTTAAATAAATAAAGTACTTAAAGTTTTTCTCAAATAAACATACTGTATATGGTAAAATAAATACTTCCCAAAAACATTTTAAATTCATACTAACCCCAAACCTAAATATTACTAATTATGTAAACATAAAAACATCACAAGTTAATTTATGTTTCCCTTACCTTTTTCAGTATGACAGTTCCCTCTTGAGTGTCCTTATTGCTGTAAATATCAAACATGGATCCTCCGTCACCAGGCAAAATGCTATATTCCACTTCAGCATTTTTGCCAGAGTCCAGATCATGAGCTTTGACCCTTCCAACCGATGAGCCCACCGGTGATGATTCAGGAACGCGCAGGTGAAAAATACCTGCCGAGATTCACAAGCACCTTTATCAGTGATCAAACTCTCCCCTTAGGAACAGACATTCACAAAGCCCCCTGAGAGCTAGTTTACAATAATCATCCGCTAATCACTGCAAGAGAAAAGTGCTGGAATGCTAATCACATCTGCAAATTCAGCTCTCTTTGGTTGTTTGTGTTTGTTAAAATCCCCTGAGGTCTCAATCATGGCCAATTGTAAATATGTGGTTCTTCTTGGATCATACATTACCTTTCCATCTGTGTTTTAAAGAAAGCCCTTGTTTTCTATCAGCGCACGCCATTAACTGAATTAAACAATTCAAATAATGGACTCATGTTTAAAATTTCCACAGAGCAAAGCAAATATGAAACCAGATTAAATTCACATTAAGATAAACCCCAGGGATGGACTGCTGCTGATACAGAAATGCTGACTGTATGCTGTAAGCCTCAGCGCTCCCTATAATTATTCCTGCTCATATGGAAACATCTACGTTTAAACATACTTTTAGAAAAGCGTGGCGGGTTGTCATTGACGTCTCGGAGAGTGATATTGATGGTGGTTGTTCCTGCCAAACCCCCAAGTTGACCGCCCATGTCTTTGGCCTGGATGACCACCTGGTATGTTTCTTTAACTTCCCTGTCCATGTTGGGTAAGGCAACTCTTATGACCCCTGATAGAGAGAAACAGAGAAAAACAGAGACAGCATCTGAGAATATATTTACCATACATTATACATATACCGTCTTTTGGATGAGATGTTAAACCGAGGTCCCGACTCTCTGTGGTCATTAAAAATCCCAGCATGTCCTTTGAAAAATACTAGGGGTTTAATCCCGGCTTTCTGGCCAAATCTGCCCACTGGCCTCTGTCCATCATGGCCTCCTAACAACCCCCATACCATAACTTGCTTCATCACCCTGTTTCCTCTCCACCAATCAGCTGGTGTGTGGTGTGCGGTCTGGCGCAATATGGCTGCTGTCGCGTCATCCAGGTGGATGCTGCACACTGGTGGTGGATGAGGAGATTCCCCCAATGTGTAAAGTGCTTTGAGTGCCCAGAAAATCGCTATATAAATGTAAGGAATTTATTATTATTATTATTATTATTATTATTATTATTATTATTATTATTATTATTATTATTATTATTATTATTATTATTATAAATCAGCATTTTTTGAACAGATATTAAGTCTGGTGAAATAAAAATTTAAAATGTTTATTTTGATAGAGCACATTGTTATTCTTTTGGTAAACAATTCACCTGTGCAAATGTATCCATTAAAAAAAAAAAAATGTTTGTTTTGGAAATCGTCAATCAAAGTCTGACTTTATTTTGATGGTGCAGTATTAGTAGACTGTCTGCTCAATATCTGTTGATACTGCTGCTAAACAGATATTTAAATGACTATAAGAAAAATTCAAGTACAGTGCATCTGAAAAGTATTCATAGCACTTCACTTTTTTCACATTTTTTATTTTACATCCTTATTCCAAAATGGATTAAATTCATTTATTTCCTCAAAATTCTACACACAATACGTCACATTAGAATTATAAGGTTCTATCTGACATTTTTGTCAACGTTGAGTTATTGACATATTTTTATTACTGTAAATGACAACTAATTTACATTATGGGATGTTTTTGTATAAGTTGTTTACATTTTAAGACTTTTTAATAAAAAAAAAAAAACAAATGTTACACACATACTGTTTGCTATGGAATGTAAAAACGTCAATATCTCAAAATCATTCAGAATGCAGATACAACCTTATAATTCCAAGGTGGCAAATACCCCATAATGACAATGTGAAAAAAAGATTTTTTTTTAATTGTTGCAAATGTATTAAAAATAAAAAAGCTGAAAAATCACATGTATATAAGTATTCACAACCTTTGCCGTGAAGCTCTAAATTTAGCTTAGGTATATTTTGTTTCCACTGATCATTCTTGAGATGTTTCAGCAGCTTAATTGGAGTTCACCTGTGGTCAATTCAGTTGATTGGACTTGATTTGAAAAGGCATACACCTGTCTATATAAGGTCCCAGGGTTGACAGTGCATGTCAAAGAACAAACCAAGCATGAAGACAAAGGACTTGTTTGTAGACTTCCAAGACAGGATTGTCTCGAGGCACAAGGCTGGGGAAGGGTACAGAAAAATTTCTGCTGCTCTGAAAGCTCCAATGAGCACAGTGGCCTCCATCATCCGTAAGTGGAAGATGTTTGGAACCACCAGGACTCATCCTAGAGCTGGCCGGCCATCTGAGCTGAGTGATCGGAAGAGAAGGGCCTTAGTCAGGGAGGTGATCAATAACCCGATGGTCACTCTGTCTGAGCTCCAGCATTCTTCTGTGGAGAGAGGATAACCTTACAGAAGGACAACCATCTGTGCAGCAATCCACCAATCCGGTCTGTATGGTGGAGTGGCCAGACGGATGCCATTCCCCGCCTGGAATTTGCCAAAAGGCATCTGAAGGACTCTCAGATCATAAGAAACAAAATTCTCTGGTCTGATGAGACTAAAATTGAACTCTTTGGAGTGAATGCCAGGCATTATGTTTGGAGAAAACCAGGCACGCTCATCACCAGGCTAATACCATCCCTACAGTGAAGCATGGTGGTGGCAATAACTCTGTGAATGTCCTTGAGTGGCCCAGCCAGAGCCCAAACCTAAATCCTATTGAACATCTCTGGAGAGATTTGAAAATGGCTGTACACCATCGCTTCCCATCCAACCTGATAGAGCTTGAGAGGTACTGCAAAGAGGAATGAGCAAAAATTCCCAAAGACAGGTGTGCCAAGCTTGTGGCATCATATTCAAAAAGACTTGAGGCTGTAATAGCTGCCAAAGGTGCATCAACAAAGTATTGAGCAAAGGCTGTGAATACTTATGTACATGTGATTTTTCAGGTTTTTTTATTTTGAATAA
Source organism: Danio kyathit (assembly GCA_903798195.1). Lineage (NCBI taxonomy): Eukaryota > Metazoa > Chordata > Actinopteri > Cypriniformes > Danionidae > Danio > Danio kyathit. The sequence goes on along the minus strand of LR812520.1, from coordinate 33,714,537 downwards.
ATTTGCAACAATTTAAAAAATCTTTTTTCACATTGTCATTATGGGATATTGTGTGTAGAAGTTTGAGGGAATAAATTAATTTAATCCATTTTGGAATAAGGCTGTAACATAAAAAACTGAGAAAAAAGAAGCGCTATGAATACTTTCCGGATGCACTGTACATGTCGACTTACACTAACCCTAACTCTCTAATGAGAATTACAGTACAGTAGTTGGCATGTAGATGCAATGTAACTTAAATTCACCAAACAGACCATCAAAATAAAGTGTGACCGAAGTCTGTTGATGTCAGTTTGACAGCTTCAGCCATAATATTCTTCACCATGCCCCTTCGTTTGCTAAATGAAATACTACCCCCTACTCAATATTCAGTTTCACATGGAAGTACATTAACATAATGAAAAAAGTCTTAACAACTTCTGGGTTCACGCAGACTTTAAATGTAGGCTTATATAATACATAGGCTTATATACTGTATTTTGTTGATGCATGTACTTACATTATCCCAAATGTTTTGAATAAAAAGAAAAAGAAAATCCAGGGAAATAAGCTATTAAATAGTGAAACAAACCACGTACTATGTGGGCATGCTAATTATATCACACAGACTTGATTTCCTGTTTTATTTATAAACAGGAAACACCAAAGACACTTGAATATGTTGCGCATTTTGTTGGGTAACACTTTATTTTGATGGTCCATTTGAGTATTAGTAGACTGTCTACTTAATATCTGTTGACACTGACATTTAACAGTCCTTCAACAGACATTTAACTGACTGTAAGAAACTTTGCATTTACATGTCAACTTACACTAACCCTAACCCCAACCCCAACCCTAACCCCAACCTAACAGTCTACTTATAATCTATTGATAATTAGTTGCAATGTAACTTAAATTCAACAAACGAACCGTCAAAATAAAGTGTGACCCTTTGTTGGACCGTGCAGAGCAGCATTAGAACAGAACCCTAAAATGTATTCAGTGATAAAACAGAGCTGCTTCTTCACCATGTGATCATGACTGGAAGAAGGGGTGTTCTGTGGCATAATAAAAGCTCTGCTGTTTTGTGCCGTGTCATGCTCAGTAGCTTTGCAATAACTTCAGTGGTCTTGTTTTGCTATCAATGGCTTTCAGCTTTACTCTGCTTCAAGCTAAACCATGGTAATACATTTAGAATACATTAGCTCATCTATGAACATGATTTGCAGGACATATATGTTTCTGACATACATGTGACATATAAGTTTCTGACAAATATGTGACATATATGTTTCTGACATGAGTGTTTCTGACATATATGTGACATATATGTTTCTGACATAAATGTTTCTGACATATATGTGACATATAAGTTTCTGACATATATGTGACATATAAGTTTCTGACATATATGTGACATATATGTTTCTGACATATATGTGACATATATGTTTCTGACATATATGTGACATATATGTTTCTGACATATATGTGACATATATGTTTCTGACATATATGTGACATATATGTTTCTGACATATATGTGACATATATGTTTCTGACATATATGTGACATATGTTTCTGACATATATGTGACATATATGTTTCTGACATATATGTGACATATATGTTTCTGACATATATGTGACATAAGTTTCTGACATATATGTGACATATATGTTTCTGACATATATGTGACATATATGTTTCTGACATATATGTGACATATATGTTTCTGACATATATGTGACATATATGTTTCTGACATATATGTGACATATATGTTTCTGACATATATGTTGACATATATGTTTCTGACATATATGTGACATATATGTTTCTGACATATATGTGACATATATGTTTCTGACATATATGTGACATATATGTTTCTGACATATATGTGACATATATGTTTCTGACATATATGTGACATATATGTTTCTGACATATATGTGACATATAAGTTTCTGACATATATGTGACATATACGTTTCTGACATACATGTGACATATATGTTTCTGACATATATGTGACATATAAGTTTCTGACATATATGTGACATATATGTTTCTGACATATACGTGACATATATGTTTCTGACATATATGTTTCTGACATATATGTGACATATACGTTTCTGACACATATGTTTCTGACATATGTGACATATATGTTTCTGACATATACGTGACATATATGTTTCTGACATATATGTGACATATAAGTTTCTGACATATATGTGACATAAGTTTCTGACATATATGTGACATATAAGTTTCTGACACATATGTTTCTGACATATGTGACATATATGTTTCTGACATTTATGTGACATAAGTTTCTGACATATATGTGACATATAAGTTTCTGACACATATGTTTCTGACATATGTGACATATATGTTTCTGACATATATGTGACATATATGTTTCTGACATATAAGTTTCTGACATATATGTGACATATATGTTTCTGACATTTATGTGACATAAGTTTCTAACATATATGTTTCTGACATATACGTGACATATGTTTCTGACATATATGTGACATATATGTTTCTGACATATATGTGACAAGTAAGTTTCTGACATATATGTGACATATAAGTTTCTGACATAAATGTTTCTGACAAATATGTGACATATATGTTTCTGACATATATGTGACATATAAGTTTCTGACATATATGTGACATATAAGTTTCTGACATATATGTGACATATACGTTTCTGACATACATGTGACATATGTTTCTGACATATATGTGACATATAAGTTTCTGACATATATGTGACATATGTTTCTGACATATACGTGACATATGTTTCTGACATATATGTTTCTGACATATATGTGACATATACGTTTCTGACATATGTTTCTGACATATATGTGACATATAAGTTTCTGACATATACGTGACATATGTTTCTGACATATATGTGACATATAAGTTTCTGACATATATGTGACATATGTTTCTGACATATATGTGACATATATGTTTCTGACATATATGTGACATATGTTTCTGACATATATGTGACATATATGTTTCTGACATATATGTGACATAAGTTTCTGACATATATGTGACATATATGTTTCTGACATATATGTGACATATAAGTTTCTGACATATATGTGACATATATGTTTCTGACATATATGTGACATATATGTTTCTGACATATATGTGACATATAGTTTCTGACATATATGTGACATATGTTTCTGACATATATGTGACATATAAGTTTCTGACATATATGTGACATAAGTTTCTGACATATATGTGACATATATGTTTCTGACATATATGTGACATATATGTTTCTGACATATATGTTGACATATATGTTTCTGACATATATGTGACATATATGTTTCTGACATATATGTGACATATAGGTTTCTGACATATATGTGACATATATGTTTCTGACATATATGTGACATATATGTTTCTGACATATATGTGACATATATGTTTCTGACATATATGTGACATATATGTTTCTGACATATATGTGACATATAGTTTCTGACATATATGTGACATATATGTTTCTGACATATATGTGACATATATGTTTCTGACATATATGTGACATATATGTTTCTGACATATATGTGACATATATGTTTCTGACATATATGTGACATATATGTTTCTGACATATATGTGACATATATGTTTCTGACATATATGTGACATATATGTTTCTGACATATATGTGACATATAAGTTTCTGACATATAAGTTTCTGACATATATGTGACATATATGTTTCTGACATATATGTGACATATAAGTTTCTGACATATATGTGACATATAGTTTTCTGACATATATGTGACATATATGTTTCTGACATATATGTGACATATATGTTTCTGACATATATGTGACATATAGTTTCTGACATATATGTGACATATATGTTTCTGACATATATGTGACATATATGTTTCTGACATATATGTGACATATATGTTTCTGACATATATGTGACATATAAGTTTCTGACATATATGTGACATATATGTTTCTGACATATATGTGACATATATGTTTCTGACATATATGTGACATATATGTTTCTGACATATATGTGACATATATGTTTCTGACATATATGTGACATATAAGTTTCTGACATATATGTGACATATAAGTTTCTGACATATATGTGACATATATGTTTCTGACATATATGTGACATATATGTTTCTGACATATATGTGACATATAAGTTTCTGACATATATGTGACATATATGTTTCTGACATATATGTGACATATAAGTTTCTGACATATATGTGACATATAAGTTTCTGACATATATGTGACATATATGTTTCTGACATATATGTGACATATAAGTTTCTGACATATATGTGACATATATGTTTCTGACATATATGTGACATATATGTTTCTGACATATATGTGACATATATGTTTCTGACATATATGTGACATATAAGTTTCTGACATATATGTGACATATATGTTTCTGACATATATGTGACATATATGTTTCTGACATATATGTGACATATATGTTTCTGACATATATGTGACATATAAGTTTCTGACATATATGTGACATATATGTTTCTGACATATATGTGACATATATGTTTCTGACATATATGTGACATATATGTTTCTGACATATATGTGACATATAAGTTTCTGACATATATGTGACATATATGTTTCTGACATATATGTGACATATATGTTTCTGACATATATGTGACATATAAGTTTCTGACATATATGTGACATATAAGTTTCTGACATATATGTGACATATATGTTTCTGACATATATGTGACATATATGTTTCTGACATATATGTGACATATATGTTTCTGACATATATGTGACATATATGTTTCTGACATATATGTGACATATATGTTTCTGACATATATGTGACATATATGTTTCTGACATATATGTGACATATATGTTTCTGACATATATGTGACAATATAGTTTCTGACATATATGTGACATATATGTTTCTGACATATATGTGACATATATGTTTCTGACATATATGTGACATATATGTTTCTGACATATATGTGACATATAAGTTTCTGACATATATGTGACATATAAGTTTCTGACATATATGTGACATATAAGTTTCTGACATATATGTGACATATATGTTTCTGACATATATGTGACATATATGTTTCTGACATATATGTGACATATAAGTTTCTGACATATATGTGACATATATGTTTCTGACATATATGTGACATATAATGTTTCTGACATATATGTGACATATAAGTTTCTGACATATATGTGACATATAAGTTTCTGACATATATGTGACATATATGTTTCTGACATATATGTGACATATAAGTTTCTGACATATAGTGACATATATGTTTCTGACATATATGTGACATATAAGTTTCTGACATATATGTGACATATATGTTTCTGACATATATGTGACATATATGTTTCTGACATATATGTGACATATATGTTTCTGACATATATGTGACATATATGTTTCTGACATATATGTGACATATATGTTTCTGACATATATGTGACATATATGTTTCTGACATATATGTGACATATATGTTTCTGACATATATGTGACATATATGTTTCTGACATATATGTGACATATATGTTTCTGACATATATGTGACATATATGTTTCTGACATATATGTGACATATATGTTTCTGACATATATGTGACATATATGTTTCTGACATATATGTGACATATATGTTTCTGACATATATGTGACATATATGTTTCTGACATATATGTGACATATAAGTTTCTGACATATATGTGACATATATGTTTCTGACATATATGTGACATATATGTTTCTGACATATATGTGACATATATGTTTCTGACATATATGTGACATATATGTTTCTGACATATATGTGACATATAATGTTTCTGACATATATGTGACATATATGTTTCTGACATATATGTGACATATATGTTTCTGACATATATGTGACATATAAGTTTCTGACATATATGTGACATATATGTTTCTGACATATATGTGACATATATGTTTCTGACATATATGTGACATATAAGTTTCTGACATATAAGTTTCTGACATATATGTGACATATATGTTTCTGACATATATGTGACATATATGTTTCTGACATATATGTGACATATATGTTTCTGACATATATGTGACATATATGTTTCTGACATATATGTGACATATATGTTTCTGACATATATGTGACATATATGTTTCTGACATATATGTGACATATATGTTTCTGACATATATGTGACATATATGTTTCTGACATATATGTGACATATATGTTTCTGACATATATGTGACATATATGTTTCTGACATATATGTGACATATATGTTTCTGACATATATGTGACATATATGTTTCTGACATATATGTGACATATAAGTTTCTGACATATATGTGACATATATGTTTCTGACATATATGTGACATATATGTTTCTGACATATATGTGACATATAGTTTCTGACATATATGTGACATATATGTTTCTGACATATATGTGACATATATGTTTCTGACATATATGTGACATATATGTTTCTGACATATATGTGACATATATGTTTCTGACATATATGTGACATATATGTTTCTGACATATATGTGACATATAGTTTCTGACATATATGTGACATATAGTTTCTGACATATATGTGACATATATGTTTCTGACATATATGTGACATATAGTTTCTGACATATATGTGACATATATGTTTCTGACATATATGTGACATATATGTTTCTGACATATATGTGACATATATGTTTCTGACATATATGTGACATATATGTTTCTGACATATATGTGACATATATGTTTCTGACATATATGTGACATATAGTTTCTGACATATATGTGACATATATATGTTTCTGACATATATGTGACATATATGTTTCTGACATATATGTGACATATATGTTTCTGACATATATGTGACATATAAGTTTCTGACATATATGTGACATATAAGTTTCTGACATATATGTGACATATAAGTTTCTGACATATATGTGACATATATGTTTCTGACATATATGTGACATATAAGTTTCTGACATATATGTGACATATATGTTTCTGACATATATGTGACATATAAGTTTCTGACATATATGTGACATATATGTTTCTGACATATATGTGACATATAGTTTCTGACATATATGTGACATATATGTTTCTGACATATATGTGACATATATGTTTCTGACATATATGTGACATATATGTTTCTGACATATATGTGACATATATGTTTCTGACATATATGTGACATATATGTTTCTGACATATATGTGACATATATGTTTCTGACATATATGTGACATATATGTTTCTGACATATATGTGACATAAGTTTCTGACATATATGTGACATATATGTTTCTGACATATATGTGACATATATGTTTCTGACATATATGTGACATATATGTTTCTGACATATATGTGACATATATGTTTCTGACATATATGTGACATATATGTTTCTGACATATATGTGACATAAGTTTCTGACATATATGTGACATATATGTTTCTGACATATATGTGACATATATGTTTCTGACATATATGTGACATATATGTTTCTGACATATATGTGACATATATGTTTCTGACATATATGTGACATATAAGTTTCTGACATATATGTGACATATATGTTTCTGACATATATGTGACATATAAGTTTCTGACATATATGTGACATATATGTTTCTGACATATATGTGACATATAAGTTTCTGACATATATGTGACATATATGTTTCTGACATATATGTGACATATATGTTTCTGACATATATGTGACATATAGTTTCTGACATATATGTGACATATATGTTTCTGACATATATGTGACATATATGTTTCTGACATATATGTGACATATATGTTTCTGACATATATGTGACATATATGTTTCTGACATATATGTGACATATATGTTTCTGACATATATGTGACATAAGTTTCTGACATATATGTGACATATATGTTTCTGACATATATGTTTCTGACATATATGTGACATATATGTTTCTGACATATATGTGACATATATGTTTCTGACATATATGTGACATATAATGTTTCTGACATATATGTGACATAAGTTTCTGACATATATGTGACATATATGTTTCTGACATATATGTGACATATATGTTTCTGACATATATGTGACATATAAGTTTCTGACATATATGTGACATATATGTTTCTGACATATATGTGACATAAGTTTCTGACATATATGTGACATATATGTTTCTGACATATATGTGACATAAGTTTCTGACATATATGTGACATATATGTTTCTGACATATATGTGACATATAAGTTTCTGACATATATGTGACATATATGTTTCTGACATATATGTTTCTGACATATATGTGACATATATGTTTCTGACATATATGTGACATATATGTTTCTGACATATAATGTGACATATATGTTTCTGACATATATGTGACATATAAGTTTCTGACATATATGTGACATATATGTTTCTGACATATATGTGACATATATGTTTCTGACATATATGTGACATATAAGTTTCTGACATATATGTGACATATAAGTTTCTGACATATATGTGACATAAGTTTCTGACATATATGTGACATATATGTTTCTGACATATATGTGACATATAAGTTTCTGACATATATGTGACATATAAGTTTCTGACATATATGTGACATATATGTTTCTGACATATATGTGACATATAGTTTCTGACATATATGTGACATATATGTTTCTGACATATATGTGACATATAAGTTTCTGACATATATGTGACATATATGTTTCTGACATATATGTGACATATAAGTTTCTGACATATATGTGACATATAAGTTTCTGACATATATGTGACATATATGTTTCTGACATATATGTGACATATATGTTTCTGACATATATGTGACATATATGTTTCTGACATATATGTGACATATATGTTTCTGACATATATGTGACATATATGTTTCTGACATATATGTGACATATATGTTTCTGACATATATGTGACATATATGTTTCTGACATATATGTGACATATATGTTTCTGACATATATGTGACATATATGTTTCTGACATATATGTGACATAAGTTTCTGACATATATGTGACATATATGTTTCTGACATATATGTGACATATATGTTTCTGACATATATGTGACATATATGTTTCTGACATATATGTGACATATATGTTTCTGACATATATGTGACATATATGTTTCTGACATATATGTGACATATATGTTTCTGACATATATGTGACATATATGTTTCTGACATATATGTGACATATAAGTTTCTGACATATATGTGACATATATGTTTCTGACATATATGTGACATATATGTTTCTGACATATATGTGACATATAAGTTTCTGACATATATGTGACATATATGTTTCTGACATATATGTGACATATATGTTTCTGACATATATGTGACATATATGTTTCTGACATATATGTGACATATATGTTTCTGACATATATGTGACATATATGTTTCTGACATAAATGTTTCTGACATATATGTGACATATATGTTTCTGACATATATGTGACATATATGTTTCTGACATATATGTGACATATATGTTTCTGACATATATGTGACATATATGTTTCTGACATATATGTGACATAAGTTTCTGACATATATGTGACATATATGTTTCTGACATATATGTGACATATATGTTTCTGACATATATGTGACATATAAGTTTCTGACATATATGTGACATATATGTTTCTGACATATATGTGACATATAAGTTTCTGACATATATGTGACATATATGTTTCTGACATATATGTGACATATATGTTTCTGACATATATGTGACATATATGTTTCTGACATATATGTGACATATAAGTTTCTGACATATATGTGACATATATGTTTCTGACATATATGTGACATATATGTTTCTGACATATATGTGACATATAGGTTTCTGACATATACGTGACATATGTTTCTGACATATGTTTCTGACATATATGTTACATATATGTTTCTGACATAAATGTTTTTGACATATATGTGACATATAAGTTTCTGACATATATGTGACATATATGTTTCTGACATATATGTGACATATAAGTTTTTGACATATATGTGACATATATGTTTCTGACATATTGTGACATATAAGTTTCTGACATATATGTGACATATAAATTTCTGACATATATGTGACATATAAGTTTCTGACATATATGTGACATATATGTTTCTGACATAAATGTTTCTGACATATATGTGACATATATGTTTCTGACATTTATGTGACATATATGTTTCTGACATATATGTGACATAAGTTTCTGACATATATGTGACATATAAGTTTCTGACATATATGTGACATATATGTTTCTGACATATATGTGACATATATGTTTCTGACATATATGTGACATATATGTTTCTGACATATATGTGACATATATGTTTCTGACATATATGTGACATATAGTTTCTGACATATATGTGACATATATGTTTCTGACATATATGTGACATAAGTTTCTGACATATATGTGACATAAGTTTCTGACATATATGTGACATATATGTTTCTGACATATATGTGACATATATGTTTCTGACATATATGTGACATATAAGTTTCTGACATATATGTGACATATATGTTTCTGACATATATGTGACATATATGTTTCTGACATATATGTGACATATATGTTTCTGACATATATGTGACATATAAGTTTCTGACATATATGTGACATATAGTTTCTGACATATATGTGACATATAATGTTTCTGACATATATGTGACATATATGTTTCTGACATATATGTGACATATAGTTTCTGACATATATGTGACATATATGTTTCTGACATATATGTGACATATATGTTTCTGACATATATGTGACATATATGTTTCTGACATATATGTGACATATATGTTTCTGACATATATGTGACATATAAGTTTCTGACATATATGTGACATAAGTTTCTGACATATATGTGACATATATGTTTCTGACATATATGTGACATATATGTTTCTGACATATATGTGACATAAGTTTCTGACATATATGTGACATATATGTTTCTGACATATATGTGACATATATGTTTCTGACATATATGTGACATATAAGTTTCTGACATATATGTTGACATATATGTTTCTGACATATATGTGACATATATGTTTCTGACATATATGTGACATATATGTTTCTGACATATATGTGACATATAAGTTTCTGACATATATGTGACATATATGTTTCTGACATATATGTGACATATATGTTTCTGACATATATGTGACATATATGTTTCTGACATATATGTGACATATATGTTTCTGACATATATGTGACATATATGTTTCTGACATATATGTGACATATAATGTTTCTGACATATATGTGACATATATGTTTCTGACATATATGTGACATATAAGTTTCTGACATATATGTGACATATATGTTTCTGACATATATGTGACATATATGTTTCTGACATATATGTGACATATATGTTTCTGACATATATGTGACATATATGTTTCTGACATATATGTGACATATATGTTTCTGACATATATGTGACATATATGTTTCTGACATATATGTGACATATATGTTTCTGACATATATGTGACATATATGTTTCTGACATATATGTGACATATATGTTTCTGACATATATGTGACATATATGTTTCTGACATATATGTGACATATATGTTTCTGACATATATGTGACATATATGTTTCTGACATATATGTGACATATATGTTTCTGACATATATGTGACATATATGTTTCTGACATATATGTGACATATATGTTCTTTCTGACATATATGTGACATATATGTTTCTGACATATATGTGACATATATGTTTCTGACATATATGTGACATATAGTTTCTGACATATATGTGACATATATGTTTCTGACATATATGTGACATATATGTTTCTGACATATATGTGACATATATGTTTCTGACATATATGTGACATATATGTTTCTGACATATATGTGACATAAGTTTCTGACATATATGTGACATATATGTTTCTGACATATATGTGACATATATGTTTCTGACATATATGTGACATATAAGTTTCTGACATATATGTGACATATATGTTTCTGACATATATGTGACATATATGTTTCTGACATATATGTGACATATAAGTTTCTGACTATATGTGACATATATGTTTCTGACATATATGTGACATATAAGTTTCTGACATATATGTTGACATATATGTTTTCTGACATATATGTGACATATAAGTTTCTGACATATATGTGACATATATGTTTCTGACATATATGTGACATATATGTTTCTGACATATATGTGACATATATGTTTCTGACATATATGTGACATATAAGTTTCTGACATATATGTGACATATATGTTTCTGACATATATGTGACATATATGTTTCTGACATATATGTGACATATATGTTTCTGACATATATGTTGACATATATGTTTCTGACATATATGTGACATATATGTTTCTGACATATATGTGACATATATGTTTCTGACCTATATGTGACATATATGTTTCTGACATATATGTGACATATATGTTTCTGACATATATGTGACATATATGTTTCTGACATATATGTGGACATATATGTTTCTGACATATATGTGACATATATGTTTCTGACCTATATGTGACATATATGTTTCTGACCTATATGTGACATATAAGTTTCTGACATATATGTGACATATATGTTTCTGACATATATGTGACATATATGTTTCTGACATATATGTGACATATAGTTTCTGACATATATGTGACATATATGTTTCTGAACATATATGTGACATATATGTTTCTGACATATATGTTTCTGACATATATGTGACATATATGTTTCTGACATATATGTGACATATATGTTTCTGACATATATGTGACATATATGTTTCTGACATATATGTGACATATAAGTTTCTGACATATATGTGACATATATGTTTCTGACATATATGTGACATATATGTTTCTGACATATATGTGACATATATGTTCTGACATATATGTGACATATATGTTTCTGACATATATGTGACATATATGTTTCTGACATATATGTGACATATATGTTTCTGACATATATGTGACATATATGTTTCTGACATATAAGTTTCTGACATATATGTGACATATAGGTTTCTGACATATATGTTGACATATAGGTTTCTGACATATATGTGACATATATGTTTCTGACATATATGTGACATATATGTTTCTGACATATATGTGACATATATGTTTCTGACATATATATATGACAAATCTGCCTTTGACATATATGTGACATATATGTTTCTGACATATATGTGACATATATGTTTCTGACATATATGTGACATATATGTTTCTGACATATATGTGACATATAAGTTTCTGACATATATGTGACATATGTTTCTGACATATATGTGACATATATGTTTCTGACATATATGTGACATATATGTTTCTGACATATATGGTGACATATATGTTTCTGACATATATGTTGACATATATGTTTCTGACATATATGTGACATATATGTTTCTGACATATATGTTGACATATATGTTTCTGACATATATGTGACATATATGTTTCTGACATATTGTGACATATGTTTCTGACATATATGTGACATATATGTTTCTGACATATATGTGACATATAGTTTCTGACATATATGTGACATATATGTTTTCTGACATATATGTGACTATATGTTTCTGACATATATGTGACATATATGTTTCTGACATATATGTGACATATATGTTTCTGACATATATGTGACATATATGTTTATGACATATTTGGACATATAGGTTTCTGACATATATGTGACATATAAGGTTTCTGACATATATGTGACATATATGTGACTGACATATATGTGGCTGACATATATGTGACATATAAGTTTCTGACATATATTGTGACATACATGTTTCTGACATATTATATTGACATATATGTTTCTGACATATATGGGACATATATGTTTCTTGACATATATGTGGACATATATGTTTCTGACATATATGTTGACATATGTTTCTGACATATATGTGACATATATGTTTTCGGACATATATGTTGACATATATTGTTTTCTGACATATATGTGACATATATGTTTTCTGAACATATATGTGACATATAAGTTTCTGACATATATGTGACATATGTTTCTGACATATATGTTGACATATATGTTTATGACATATATGTGACATGTGTTTCTGACATATATGTGACATAATTTTCTGACATATATGTGACATATATGTTTCTGACATATATGTGACATATATGTTTCTGACATATATGTGACATATAAGTTTCTGACATATATGTGACATATAATGTTCTGACATATATGTGACATATATGTTTCTGACATATATGTGACATATATGTTTCTGACATATATGTGACATATATGTTTCTGACATATATGTGACATATATGTTTCTGACATATATGTGACATATAGTTTCTGACATATATGTGACATATAAGTTTCTGACATATATGTGACATATAGGTTTCTGACATATATGTGACATATAGGTTTCTGACATATATGTGACATATATGTTTCTGACATATATGTGACATATAAGTTTCTGACATATATGTGACATAAGTTTCTGACATATATGTGACATATATGTTTCTGACATATATGTGACATATATGTTTCTGACATATATGTGACATATATGTTTCTGACATATATGTGACATATATGTTTCTGACATATATGTGACATATAAGTTTCTGACATATATGTGACATATAAGTTTCTGACATATATGTGACATATATGTTTCTGACATATATGTGACATATAAGTTTCTGACATATATGTGACATATAAGTTTCTGACATATATGTGACATATATGTTTCTGACATATATGTGACATATAAGTTTCTGACATAAACTCGCATGTTTCTACACTCACAGTGTCATCATCAAAATGTGTCTTTGTTTGCTGTGAATATGCACCCATATGCCAAAGTTACATACTATCTCTTTAAAGTGCCCATGTTATGCTTTGTTGAACATTATCCTTCATGTGGGTAATGTAGCTGTTTGTGAATGCAACAATTTTTTTTTTCAAGATCAAAGTTCACGATAAATAAATGATTGTCTTTTTAAAAAGTAATTACCTCTGATCCATCAAAATGCCATTAGCAATTCCATTTTATTTCTATAACATATGATGCCAGCCTATCTTTATCCTATTTTTGACCTTCTCACAAAAACTGTAGCGGATTAGTGCTGTCAACATCATGTCCAGACGAAGCGTTTATTGCTTGGATAAAACTTTTATTCTAGTGCGACTTATACACTTTCACATAAAAAAAAAAAATCTCAATCACATGAGCTGTAAAATAATCTCCTATATGCTCCATATTTGCGCTTTGGTGTTTATGATAGAGAATTTCTGAGTATGAGGCCCTATCGTTATTATTGTTCATTTATTCATTTGCTGGAAATTAGAACTGAATTTAGAAATAGTTTTGAAACAACTCTTTGCGCATAACAAACAAAATTAATTACGTATAGGCTAATGAATGTCTGTGCGTACAACACGTTTCCTTATCCACGAGAGTGAAAGTGAAAGTCTGTTTAACTGTTTTCTCGCTAGCGAAGAGTTTAGTTTTTCCACTTACAAAGTCCTCCATGTAAATAGCAAATGCACTATGTCGCGACGCAACTGACTCCTAAAGGGAATGGGAGATTAGACTCTAATTGATTTATTCTCAAACACACAAACACACCTATAACTCATTAAGAGAATAAGCTCAACCCTGTTAGGCCGTACTCACACTATGTACAGTTGCCTTGAACCGGGCCAAAGCATACTTGTCCCCCCTCCCATCTCCCCCGACGGCCCGCACTCATATTACATTCGGGCCTGGGCGAGCTTACGTCATCGATGATGCGCTCTTCAGTATGCGCTCTTGCTCAGCACAGTGGAGATTTCTTTAGTTATATCGTTTAAGTTGTTTGATATGCATTGACACGCAGTCTAATATTTCGCAGAACAGATCAGCCACTTTTGACGCTCATAAACAATCATAAAGTACTCATGCTGCAGGAATTAGGAAGTTTGCTGAAGCTGCAGCTGCCGTGCAGTGAGGGATTTGCGTCTTTAATAATCTACGACAGCTTGCATTCATTGAACAGTACGAATGATTAGCACTCACACAAGAGTACAGCGCCTGGGCCCAAGTGAACCGTGCTCTGGCCCACCTCTTCCAACCGGGCCAGGGCCGCCCAAGTGTACCGTGCCTAAGCCCGATACAGAGCACTCACACTTCTCAATCAATCCGGGAAACGGGCCTGGGCACGGTTCGGATAGCATAGTGTGAGTAAGCCCTTAGATCATGCACCAGGGCGTAAAGCGGAATTTTCCTTCCTTAAAATAGCTAAAGTGTATTCGGACACGCCCCTAATGCTTTTGTGCCGTGTGCTTTGGACTTTGTGCCTAGATCGTTAAAATAGGGCCCTTTAAGACCAAGTGAAATCCTTTGTTGGCTCTCGGTACATAATTTGAGACACCAAATTTAGCACGCTGGCCCGTGACTTCCCATTCTGAAGTCATGCCGTGCCAAATTTGGCATTACAAATTCTGATTAAGGAAAGTTGAATGTGCTGGCCAGTTTGTAATTTGCCTAATAAATGACAATAGTCTACAGTTTTTTTATTTAAATCGTTAACAGATTGTTATTTTTTTCTAATGATATGATGCAAAAAAAGTTATTTTTAAATAAATATTATATTCATATTTCTTTATTCAAAATCATTAGGAAATGTTTAATTCTTCCAATGCTTCATCAGTGGACACAGGTTTAAACTGATATAATAAAATGAGTATAATAATACAGTCCAATTTTTACAACCATTAAGGGAGGTTAGCCTCCTTATTTTTTTTGTTCTTCCACAAGTCTACTTTGAAGCAGCATGGTGGGTGAGTGGTCAGCAATGTCACCTCACAGCAAGAAGGTTGCTGGTTCGAGTCCTGGCTAGTTGGCATTTCTGAGTGGAGCTTGCATGGTGTCCCTGTGTTCCTTTGGGTTTTCTCCGGGTGCTCAGATTTTCCCCACAGTTCAAAGACATGTGCTACAGCCTATAAGTGAATTGGATTAACTAAATTGGCCGTAATGTGTGTGTGTGTGTGTGTGTGTGTGTGTGTGTGTGTGTGTGTGTGTGTGTGTGTGTGTGTGTGTGTGTGTGTGTGTGTGTGTGTGTGTGTGTGTGTAAGGGTGTTTTCCAGTTTTGGTTGCGGCTTTAAGGGCATCCGCTGCGTAAAACATATCCCGGAATAGTTGGCGGTTCATTCCACTGTGGCGAGCCCTGCTAAAAAAGGGACTAAGCCGAAGAAAAATTAATAAAAGAAGTCTACTTTGCTCTGAATTATCTCTGAAGACAGACTCTCATTACGTTATGAATTTCTGCTCCGGAGACTTCCTCAGTCATGAAGAACCACATACATTTTAGAGCAGTGGCATTGATTATACCACATTAATTTAAGCATACTGTATGTCCAATGATGAAACATGGAAGAAGGATGGCTTACAATAACAATAACATATCTAATATATGTATGCAAACTTACCAATAAGACATGTTATTGCTGTTGCATCATACAATTTTAAGAAAAGGTGGCAAAATACATGTTACAATTAAAGTCAAAGATAAAAACTGAATAAAAAAGAATAAATCTGCTCCCATTTTTTATATTTATTTCTTGCTTACTTGTTACAGTACTAGAATAAACAGTAATCAGTCACATACATTGAGTTCATGAACTCAATGGCCACCGAGATCCATTGACATTCATAAATGTTTTGATCAGTTATAGAAGTGGAACTGGAACGGCTGAAAACTCATTTCGGCAGCTCAGAATCGATTATTTCATTTATGAGAAAATAAATTTAAGCATGCACTTTGATCCTGATAATGTTGCAGACCTTTTACATTCACAAACAGCTACACTATACGCTGTATGAAAGGTATTATTGGGAAAAAAGAATAATTGGGGCACTCTAAGCAAACTGAACTCAATGAAAGTCATGCAAACTGTTGCCTTCGCTTCTCTAAACAGTTCGGTTTTTACAGCAAAGCGACAGATTGCAAGATGATTCTTAGAATTCGAGGCTCTTCTGATGGACGTAAAAGGCCTGGAGCGATTTGAAGAATTGAACAGGCCTTCATTAATCTGTGCTGCAATGTGCAATGCTTTTGTGAGCTCTATGATGAAAAGGCGAACCTTTGACATTCTTCTAAAGACTAATCAATCCTAATAGTTCCCCTCTCAGAGGAGCTACTTTTTAATCAGATGATGACGCATGAAACGAGGTGAACGAAATGCCGAAAGCAAAGCAGTAGAAAGAGGTGCAGTGAACTCAGTAGAATACAAAAGACCATGTGCAAATGTAACAATCCCCCCAAAAAATCCACTATTATTCACCTGTCTTGGGGTCAACAGAGAAGTAGGGCTGCCCATGAAGGATGCTGTACACAATCCGTGCGCTGTTTCCATAAGTAGGGTCATCAGCATCAGTGGCGGTTATTTGTGTCACATATGTGCCTGATCACGAACATGAAAAACAAAGACACCATAATAAGAAATCAAATGACAGTAGAACTGACATTCATGCAAATAATGATAATGAATACAGAACTTATTTATAATCCTGAGGCGCTTCCCATAACAAAACATTGTACACACAATTGTACTTAGGATATTACCGCAAATGTAAATAGGCATTCATTGTCAAACAGATTCATGGTTTATGTTGGGCTCAATTTGATTAATCATGTATCAGCCGGAGGAGAAAGGGCCACTTGCTGAGTCTTGGTTCCTCCAAGGGTTTCTTCCACATCAGCTTTAAAATCTCAGAGAAATTGTCCTTGTTAGTGTCGCTTGTGGCTTTCTCAGTGAACAATAAACATTATTCTTTGTAATGCTGCTTCAGAAGAGTGTGTATTAAAAGCAATATGTAAAGGTAGAGTTTTTGATTTCACCACATTAGTTATGGTTATATTATTTTAAATAAATGTATGAATTTGAATTTGATTCACGTGTGTTTTTCTGAATGGTTTAAAAAAAATCTTTATGTCTAAGTTTGTATGTCTTGTGCCATGAATATACAGTCCATAAAAATGCAATGCACAATTGTATTTATTTATTTATTTATTTATTTATTTATTTATTTATTTATTTATTTATTTATTTATTTATTATTTATTTATTTATTTATTTATTATTTATTTATTTATTTATTTATTTTTATTTATTTTTATTTATTTATTTATTTATTTATTTATTTATTTATTTATTTATTTATTTATTCATTTATTCATTTATTCATTTATTCATTTATTATTATTATTGTTATCATTATTTATTTATTTATTATTATTGTTATCATTATTTATTTTTTTTATTTTTTTATTTATTTATTCATTCATTTATTATTATTATTATTATTGTTATCATTATTTATTTATTTTTTTATTTATTATTATTGTTATCATAATTTATTTATTTATTTATTTATTTATTTATTTATTTATTTATTTATTTATTTATTATTACTGTTATCATTGATTATTTATTTATTTATGTATTATTTGTTTATTTATTTATATTATTTATTTATTTTTATCATTTATTTATGTATTAGTTTATTTATTTATTTATTATTTATTTGCTTATTTATGTTTATTATTTATTTATGAGGTATTTTATCTTTATCTCATCTTTATCTTTTATTAAAACATTTTCTGTCATTGTAGTGTGTTGTAGGGCTAATGGAACTGTGTAATGTAAATTGAACGCAAAATGTACTGGCAATTTTCTGTCAGCCTAATACTATACATCACATTTAGGGAAGAAAAGATCAGTTGCTACGGTACATCGATCCCACTGCAATTTAAAAGCAGTTGCTCGGATCTCCTATTCTCAAACAGGGAAGACAAGATTTATAGCTGCTTCAGTTTCTTTGCAATTTCAAGTAATACAGATTGCTTAATTTTAAACTGACCAGTTTAGAATTTCTTTTGCATACTATTAAAAATAATTGTAAAGATGTTCGTCTATTACACTGGGGTGTTAATATAAAAATGGTTTACAACAAGTAATCAATTCAAAATGCTGTTTATGTAATCGTCAGAAGAACTGTTTCCTAAGGGGAAATGCAGTGTTCAGCAACATTTGCTGTATGATTATGCATTTGGGATTAATTTTCACACCGTTTATTTTGTCGTCTGGCCAGCTGGTCTCCAATCCTGACCAGCTAAATAGTGCCCTCTAAAACCATCAAAGCACACCAGCTTAACCAGCTTGACCAGGCCAGGAGACCAACTAACCACCTTTAAGCAGGGATAAATCAGTGCAATTTATTATAGGATCAACAGACTAATGTCTAATGTCCTTCACCAACCTTGATCATGTACACTACCAGTCACGACTCAAGTTTGGCACAAGTAAGACTTTTTGATGTTTTAGAAGCCTATTTTGCTTACCAAGGCCACATTTATTTGATTGAATTTACAAAGCTGTTTTCTTTGTATGAGGCACCTTTAAATCAACACTTAAAACACAACTGTTAAGCAGCATATTTACAGAATGAGCACTGTGCTAATAAACAATAATAATACAAATAAATCATATTCATATTCATATTAAATGCATACAACCCAAACTGATACAATTAAACGATTATTTTTATTAGATTAGAATATCAAACACATTATTAAAAGATAACGATAATAAATGCATTTTTAACATCCTCTGAAATGACTCTAGAGATTTTTTTATTTAATTTAATTAATTTTTTTGCTGTAGGATATCAGCAAATGTATATTCCAAAGTCTAAGAGCTATGTTAGAAAAAGCTCTATCTCCTCTACACTCCAAACATGATCGAGGATCCATCAGACGTAGTTCATCCTTGAAGCGAAGAGATCACAAAGGTTGATGTAGACTAATAAAGTCAGAAACATATTTCAGTGTCAAACCATGGCGAGATTTGAAAATATATAACAGCACTTTAAACTGGATTCTGTACTGAATCGGTAATCAATGATGAAATCAATAATAAGAGTAATATGGTCTCTTTTTTTAGTACCAGTTAAAAGCCTAGCAGTTGAGTTCTGATTCAGCTGCAGGCGAGAGAGGAACATCTGGCTCACACCCAGATAAAAAGCATTGCAATAATCCAAACGGGAAAACACAAAGGCATAAACAACCTTCTTCAAATCACTGAAAGTAGCGAATAGGCTTCAATTTGGCTGCAGATCTAAACATTTATTTTTTTCAAAGGAAGCAATCATACTGCATTGTCATTAGAATCCATACAGCATCAATTATAAACATGTCCTCATTTGATTGGAGAAAGTTGTTTGCCAACCAACACTGTCACAACAGATATACAAAGACCTAAGAGATGATTACCCCCTATAGATTTTATGGGGAAATGAAATTGAGAGTCATCAGTAGGCCCACATGGAATCTGCTCGCGCAGAATTCCACAGATTTTCTGCAGATTTTCCGCAGATTTCCGCAGATTTTTAGCCCATCATTAATTCTCTTTATTCACTTAAAGTTAACTATTTACAGTTAATCTAATTGGATTTGCATTTTAAACATTAAATACAAGTAAAAAGGTATTATTTTTTATTGAACATATTAAGGTTTTAGTTATGATACTCCCAAAATAATTCCACAGAAATCCGCAGATTTTTACCAAAATTCTCAGCAGAAATAGCAAAAAACGTCCGCAGATTCCGTCTGGCCCTAGTCATCAGTATACAAACAAATGTATGTAATGCTTATCACACATCTTTCCTAATGGTATCAAATAAAGGAAAAACAAAACAGATCCTAAAATTGAGCCCTGAGGAACCCCACACTTTAATGGTAGACCAGAAAAAGAGCAGAAAAGATGTTTCCAAAACTGATTGAAATGGTTCTCACCCTTAAGATATAGGGAAAATCATCACAGGCTAAGAGTTTACTACTTTTAGAGATACCTACTTTGTCTCAGAGATGATCAATGAGAATAGCATTCTGCACTGAGGTCCAGCACTAGAAAAACAACATGACTACCTGAATCTACATCTAATACAGTATTATTTGAAACCCTTAATGAAGCAGTCTCTTTACTATATGATCACCGCTGAAACCCGATTGAATCTGTTGTAAATTTTACCACTAACAATTAGCAATTTGCAATTAACTTAACATTAACTGTACATGTCTCTCTTAATTCTGATTGGCTGATTGGAATGTTGTTCTAGGACAAACATAGATGTGATCCAGGAACATGTCCTACTTGGTAAAAATCAGGTTGGTGGTACAGACACCATCTTTACAAATATCTTTGAAGTGAATGACAGTTCCGAAATATGATGACTATTTATATAATTTTGCTTTAATTTCATTATATTTTTGCTAATCTGTTTTTTTTTTTTTTGTGATTATGTCTAATCTATTTAATGTAAAGCTCTTGAATTATCATTGAGTGTGAAATGCACTATATAAATAATGTTGCTATATAAATAATGACTTAAAGCGTCATTCATCTTCACTGTGATCCATCAGAAATCAGTATAATTGGCTGATTTGCTTTTCTATTACCATCAAATTATTATTGTAGTCAATCATTTATAATGATTCTTATAATAATCAATGTTGAATCTTCGAATGAGATAAGGAATAAAAGTAAAAGCATTTTTAATGGTTATTTTTAAATACTCTATCACCGTTTCCATGATAAAATATGACCAACAGTTTTTACCAACAACAATGAAATTGAAGGTTTGTTTCAAAGTGAGTTAGAAAGTGTTTTTTTTTTTAAATAATATATTATTTCACAGGGCGTCATGGTGACGCAATGGGTAGCATGATCGCTTCACAGCAAGAAGGTTGCTGGTTCAAGCCCCGGCTGGGTCAGTTGGCATATCTGTGTGGAGTTTGCATGTTCTCCCTCTGTTTGTGTGGTTTTCCTCCGGGTGTTCCGGTTTCCCCCACAGTCCAAAGACATTCGTTATAGGTGAATTGAACAAGCTAAATTGTCCGTATAGTGTATGTGTGTGAATGAGTGTGTGTGGATGTTTCCCAGAGGTGGGTTGCGGCTGGAAGGGCATATGCTGTGGAAAACATATGCTGGATAAGTTGGCGGTTCATTCCGCTGTGGCAACCCCAGAACAATAAAGGCACTAAGCCGAAAAGAAAATGAATGAGTGAATGAATGAATGAATGAAATTTTCCGTAGTGTATGTGCGTGAATGAGTGTGTATGGGTGTTTCCCAGTGTTGGTTTGCGTCTGGAAGGGTGTCTGCTGCATAAAACATATGCTGGATAAGTTGGCGGTTCATTCCGCTGTGGCGACCCCTGATTAATAAAGGGACTAGAAAAGAAAATCAATGAATGAATGAATATTATTTCACGTTTTTACAGTTTTCATTGTATTTTGATCAAATAAATGCAGCCTTGGTGAGCAGAATAGGCTTCATTAAAAAAAATAAAAAATAAAACTTGAAAAAAAAATTCTGATCTCATCTCAAACTTTGTATCAGTTTTGTATGTACACAATAAAGGAGAACATTTGAGATGATCACATCAAGACGACTCTGATCTTACTTTAAAGCAACATGCTTTGAGGCCAGGATTTTCCCTAAGAATCAAACGGCCAACCATCTGGGACATAATGAGAAGTGAACTCACCGACGGGTGACATCTCTGGGACGCTGGCCGAATATGGGCCCTCCAGGAACCTTGGCTCATTGTCATTGATGTCCTGGACTTTGATAATAAACTCCGACTCAGGCTCTAAGGGTCTGCCCGTCAGCATGTCCACGGCCTGCGCTCTCAGTGTGTAATAAGGCTTCTCTTCTCGGTCCAGACTCCTTAAGGCATGGATGTCTCCGGTACTTGGCTCAATGGTGAAAATAGAGCCAACTCCTTCACCTGAGAGTGTGTACTTCACCATACTATCTCCTTTATCCAGGTCAGAGTGAAGCTGAAATGTGGAAAAATTGACAATGAGAAATCTCATTGGGGTTGGTGAGTAAATAATTACTCCTTACTGTAATGTATCCAGAAAACATATCCAAATACATGCACAGAAATGCATAAAAGACATAATTTCTGAAACACAGATCTAGCATATCCAATGAGACTATGATAATTAGTTTTAATCGGTTTTAGTTTTAATTAGCTAATCATTTTGCGTCAAATCCAAACCAATCCTGCTTCATTCTCTGACCATGTGACTATAACATTTGGGCACTTAGTTAGTTTTAGTTATTAGAATTTTTGAGGATTTATGAGAACCTAATTATTTATTTGTTTATTTATGTATTTGTTTATTTATTTATTTATTTATTTATTTATTTATTTATTTATTTATTTATTTATTTATTTATTTGTTTGTTTGTGTGTTTGTTTGTTTATTTATTTGTTTGTTTATTTATTTTTGTGTTTATTTATTTATTCATTTAGTTATTTTTTATTCATTTGTTTGTTTATTTATTCATTTGTTTATTTGTTTGTATATTTATTTATTCATTAATTAATTCATTCATTTATTCATTTATTTATTTTTATTTATTAGTTTGTTTATTTATTCGATATTTTTCTGGTTATTTGTTTATTCATTTGTTTATTCTTTTGTATATTTGTTTATTTGTTTGTTTATTTATTCATTAATTTGTTCATTTGTTTATTTATTTATTTACATATTTATTTCTTTATTTATTATTTCTTTCTTTCTTTGTTTCTTTCTTTATTTATGTTTGTTTATTCTTTTGTATATTTGTTTATTTATTTATTTAATTGTTTGCATATTTATTTATTGATTTATTGATTTATTTATTTATTTGTTTGTTTGTTTATTAATTTGTTTATTTATTAATTTACCCCATTGTTTATTTATTTATTCATTTATTCATTTATTCATTCATTCACTCGCTATCTTATTTATTTATTATGTTAAAGGCTCAACAACATTGAGTTTTTTTTCTCCCTTCAAATATTGTCTAATAAATGAATGTTCATATTAAAATCTAAAAAATAAATTTAGGGAATATAACCATGTAGGCTTCAATATGTTACACATTATATGCGAAAATGTCAAAATGACATTCTAACATTATACTATTACATTCTAAAAACAAAAATAATGCTTTTTAAAGAAGATAATTTCACCAAACTTTGAATATATATGACATTACAATAGTCACCACAAAAACTGCTCTCATGAAAACACACTTGTAAGTTTAAAAATTCTTCATTTGGCCTATCCTAACCAATCCTGTTTCATCTTCTGATCACATGATTACAAAGGATTGGGTGGCATATAGTTTGAGGATGTCCAAAGAGGATTTATGTGGATAACCCGTAGTAATTTATTTTCTGTTAGCGGCTCAGCAACATTGATTTATTTACTGCAGCAGCTAAAAATACACAATGATTGTGGAATTCCCTTTTTCAGTACAGATAAAAAAAATCTACTAAATAAATGATTACACAACACAAGGACTTATAGAGTGTGCAGAAAACGCTTTTCAACTCAGATGAGGAAGCATAAGGAAACACGAACTTTTTCAGCAATGGTGAAACTGACTTTGATCCTCTGTCTGGAAAAGGAGGATTAAGTTTGAAGTTCTGGAATTAATTCTCCGAAAGGAAAATAAATAAATAAATAAACTAAATCACTGATGTAATGTGCAAGGGAGTATGATGATCAAAACGGAGGAAAAACTCTGCAGTGCTAAATCCTGAAATCCTGCCAAATTCTTGTACAAAAATAGATCATTAAACATGCAACAGGTCATCAAAAGATTCACTTTAGCATATAGCAGATAATATATGAGGTTCAACACAGCCTTAAAAGAACTCATTTGTGCTGAGTTATTCTTATTTATATCACTAATTGTTATTTATTTTCTTAAATGCCATTAGTCAAAATACAGTATTCTAAATTGATGAGTGCCAAGCATGATCATTAGTTTTACCCCTTTTTCAACAAGCTAGTTCTGATATATTTATTTTCATTGGGATTTTAACTCAACAATAAAGTGTTAAGAACCATGATTCAAACCAGTGTTAGAAGGAAAACGACATATCATAATAGATTATTTCATTCATTTATTTTCTTTTCGGCTTAGTCCCTTTATTAATCTGGGGTCGCCACAGCAGAATGAACCGCCAACTTATCCAGCATGTGTTTTACACAGTGGATGCCCTTCCAGCCACAACCCAGCACTGGGAAACACTCATACACTCTTGCATTCACACCCACACATACACTACGGCCAATTTAGCTTATTCAATTCACCTATTGCACATGTCTTTGGACTGTGGGGAAAATAGGAGGAAACCCAGGTGAATACGGGGAGAACATGCAAACTCTACACAGAAATGCTAACTGACCCAGCCAGGGCTCAAATCAGCGACCTTCTTGCTGTGAGGTGACAGCGCTGCCCACTGCGCCACCATGTCACCCATTGATTATTTCATTTACATAATCATGGTATTGTTTATACATAAAACATCAATAAATGTTAATTCTATCGAATACAATAAAGTACAAAACAAATATCACAAAATACGAATATTGTGAGTGTATAGGGAGGTGAACTCAATTATAGAGTTTCCGGAAGCTGACTGTTGCACTCTATTGCTGTACAACAGTGGATGGTCCCACAAAATGTATTTAGAGATAAGGAGGATGCTGAGTGTTGACAGTAAAGTACCAAGAATAAGGCAAGGCTCTCAAGAAGAGTTATTTTGTACCGAAAAGGTCATACTTGCAAAGAAAATGTGACAGCAGGGTAATATATCCTCACTGCAAAGGGCAAACAAGAAGTGTGCCTAGCTTCACACCGGGAAAAAATGAAAACTTGCAGAAAATATTTGATAAAGTAAATTAGTCAATTTGTCAGCATTAGCAGAAGTTGAGAAACTTTTGACCAAACGGAAGCGGTTTGTGTAATAGTCTGAAAGTTAGTTTCAAAGAGAGAATTCACACCCATCACCATGTTCTTCTGTGATACTTAATCCACATGAGTCTAATTGTTGCTCTGTGTGCAATAACAACTGTGACATATTCACTATATAATTGTAATAACTCTGCAAAATACTTTAATTAGAATCCAATTAGAGGCTTTATGGTGACAATAGCACACAGTACTTGACCATATAGAC
Organism: Danio kyathit; assembly: GCA_903798195.1. Classification (NCBI taxonomy): domain Eukaryota; kingdom Metazoa; phylum Chordata; class Actinopteri; order Cypriniformes; family Danionidae; genus Danio; species Danio kyathit. The sequence continues at coordinate 33,687,055 of LR812520.1, read as the reverse complement.
AGTTTGCTCTGTTACACCAAGTTATATAATCATTATAACTCCTACAGAGAAAGGAGCTATTTTTTTTAAACTGAGGACTCATATTAACAAGCTTCAAATATTGATTTGCTTGATAAACAGTCAGACTGACATTTATTCCATTAATCCATTAATTTTTAACTAGAATATAACTGAACTGAGAGTAGCCTAAAACAGAATGTAAGCTCAAAGCACAAAGTGACAGAAGTCTTTCCCATAATCCAGTGTTTTTCCCTCTCTTTTTCTATTTCTTTCTTTCTTTCTGGCTCTAATTAGAGTTTTTCTGTCATGTAACTTTGATGTGATATTTTATGCGATGCCACTTTAATTGTGGCACTAGCTCATGCATTATATGACGGAATGTGTAATAAATTCCCATGATGCCACCTCTGATCACAGTCTTCCCCAAATAATAATTACAGATGTGACAGGTGTAGAAGCCATGGTTGCAAAGTTTAAAGTGCTGTGATCTATTGAAAATGCACTGTGAACTACTACAGTATGTGAAGTTTGCAGGGTGTCAAACATTGAATTCATTCGCACATCAATGCTTGAGGATAGCTAAGATTAAATTAAATGTGATACTATATTTTTAAGACAAACCACAGTTTATGGGACATTCTACCAGAAACGTACATTATATGTGCCTGAAATAAAAACATAAATACAGTGAATAAAAACTATTTAATTCCAAAAATTTCTAAAATGGGCAACCCAGTGGCGCAGTAGGTAGTGCTGTTGCCTCACAGCAAGAACGTCGCTGGGTCGCAGGTTTGAACCACGGCTGGGCTGGGTCAGTTGGCGTTTCTGTGTGGAGTTTGCATGTTCTCCCTGGGTTCGCGTGGGTTTCCTCCGGGTGCTCCGGTTTCCCCCACAGTCCAAAGACATGCAGTACAGGTGAATTGGGTAAGCTAAATTGTCCATAGTGTATGAGTGTGAATGTGTGTGTGGAAGTTCCCAGAGATGGGTTGCGGCTGGAAGGGCATCCGCTGCGTAAAATCGTGCTGGATAAGTTGGCGGTTCATTCCGCTGTGGCGACCCCGCAAGGGACAAAGCCGACAAGAAAATGAATGAATCAATGAAATTTCTAAAATGGACTGATGGTTGATTTCTGTGAGTTGTTCTGTTAAGGAATGTGTCATTCGTTTGGTTATAAGATTTTTTTCTTTATTAAAAACAGTTTACAAATGTACAAACCCTGTCATTGTTAATCAAGTTGTTATCACACACATCAATTGATTAAAATGAAATGGTAGGGGAGCGGGGTTAAATGTAACACAGAGTTTTAAGGTATTTGCTCAGGGTTAAACATGGCATACTTCCGAGGTTTTCACCACAGTGTCGGCAGACGTCTTCCTGCAATTATTGAAAATTTTCGGCAAAATTTGGATGAGAAACACAGGAGAAACCACTTTTGCAGCATAAAAGTATTTTTTATTACAGTCGATATTTTTTTATTTTGAAAAAAATCTGTGAAAGTATATTAGTGAAATCTTATATTGTTGTGATTACCATCTTCTAGGCTAAAAGATGAAACCATTTTGAAAGATGTATAAAACACACAGAGACTGCTAGCCAGTTTTGAGTAAAACATGACACAGCGAGCTTAGTTGTAACAGGGTGTTACAATTAAGCCACACACTGTTGGACACCAATTAAACATACAAAACATTTTTTTTTTTTAATTTTGAGTGTAATGTTGAGAACTTTTTAAATAAAAATGTTTTTTAATAGAAAATATTGTTTTAATAGAAAAAAAAATATTTTATTGCTAATAATGCAAATAAATGCATTGAATAATAATGGATAAATGGATAATAATGCAAATAGATTCAAATGTATTTATCCAATAAAAAAACAAAAAAATAAACATACTGTGCAATGTAGAATAAAAAAGAAATGAGCCAAATACTGAGGAAATATAGCTACTATTTAAAGTAAACTGAATTTAAATGAATTGTGTGAAATCTGCCTTTATAAGCATGTGTGTTACAACTAACCCTCTGTCTGTTACAACTTGCCCCGCAGATGGGGTAAATAGTAAAATTTTTACTCCTGGCGCTTTTGGCAATACTGCACAGAAACCACAGGTCCGACGATCATAATTCCAGTGCTCATTTGTAGGAGAGGCTTGTGTGTTGTTGGTAAAAAAAATATGGTTTGTCTAACCTCATTACTTTGTTCATTATTTGACTAAAACCAAAAAGTGTTACTTTGTGCCCTGCTCTCCCTTATTATAAATAAATTCTACAAATAAATACAACAAATATATAATACTAATAAATTTACAATTTACAATTCTGTCAGTCCTGTCACATTTGCATTAAATTTAACATAAAATGTGTGCAATACACCTTTAAGACCATAGATATATACACTAGATATTGCATATGCAAGCGTCAATAGTGCCACCACATTTGTACAGTGCTCTCAGGACAATTGTCATTCAACCGCACTAGTCTTCCGTACAAGACTAAAGCCAAAGTGAAGATGCCAGACTTTAGCGCTGTGTACGGGTGTAGTAACGAGTAAACAAAGAAAACAAAGCACAAAGGCTGAACATTTCATAGGTAAGATTTAGCTTTTTACGTTTTTGTATGTTGTGAACTTTTGTTTTAAACAAGTAACGTTATTAATGATAATACATTCACTTACTGCACTGTCCATAAGGCAAAGTAGCACCAACTTGCACTAAATACTAGGCTTATGCTAGTTTTGTTGAATAAAATAAGCAAACATTCATTCATTCATTCATTTTCTTGTCGGCTTTGTCCCTTGCGGGGTCGCCACAGTGGAATGAACCACCAACTTATCCAGCACGATTTTACGCAGCGGATGCCCTTCCAGCCGCAACCCATCTCTGCGAATAAAATAAGCAAACAATAAAAAATAAATATGACAACAAGATGCTGCGGAGCTAAAAACTTGTATTATTTTCAGCTAAGTGAACGAGTTGTTCATAACGGTGATTCATTCACAAACTAATCGCTCCCTCCGTTAGAATGAGAGGTGAAAGAAGGATTGGGGGGGGGGGGGGGCAGCTCTATTGATGCATTCCTTCCAATAGAAAACAACAGGGTAGGCGACATTTAATGTAAATATCTATGGTTTAAGACTATGACTCGGAAGTGACATCATTTGACGGCGAAGAAGCTGACAGTGATCAAGGATGCGTTCAATCATTGAATTGTATGATTTTATGCTTGTTTTGTATGATTTTTTTGAGGACGACAAGCTTAAGTCAGGCCCTGTCACATTTTTTTATAAGTGAAAATGTAAACTTCTGGTAGAATGTAATTTATAATATATTATACATATGTGATATAATTTTGTTTTACAACCAAAACATTAAATTAATAAAAAGATTAATGACTGTAAAACGAGCACTTTTTTAAAGATGGTTTTAAAACACGAAATATACAAAACTTAACATAAAAATAGGATATATATTTGTATTTCATCAGATTATATCAGTTTTTCTTTAGTTTAATAAACAATTATCACTGTATATTAATATATAATGTATATTTCTACAATAATTTCATTTATTTAGATGTAGAAGTCTATTCTGTTTTCTTAGTTTACATTTATATCATGTATACACGTACCATATCTTGCTGCAGTCAGGGGAGGCAGATGAGGCAATCACCTCACCTTCCATCCATACTAATGATAAAATAAATTTGTATCCACTGATCTGTGCTATAAATGCAATTTCTGTATATTCAAATTTCAATCATTTTTATAATCAAAAATGCTGCATTTTGCGTATTTCCTGGTAAATAACAGAGTAGGAAGTGTCTGATCTGCCTCACGTCAGATTGCGCAATCCCTCGCAAACAGCCTTGAGCACGGGGCTTTTGCTTACTCAGTATATGCTACCAATGCAATGCTTTATTAAAATGTTTTTGTACATTGTAAACATTTTTATTATATGTCCTCACTTTCCATATAAAAGGTCATGTATTTCACGTATGCCTTTTACTTATTTAGTGTTAGGATCTGACATAGAGCCGCACTAAAAAGACATAAGGTGAGGCAGGCAGTTGCTGTACCACAATGAAGGGGGCGCACGTGAGCTCACGGCTTTTCTTGTTCTGTGGTCGCTCTTCTTCTACGTAGTAAAGCAAGTAAAGTTCGTTATTTATGTTTTGCTCTGACTGACTGCAAACATCGCGCGAGTATTATATCAGCTCAAAAATATCTCAGAATTAGACTTTAAATCAAAACGTGAATAAAAAATGGACAATGGCGGACCTAAGGGGTTGCTTCAAAGGACTGGACAGAAGATAATGCGATCATTTAGAAGTAATTCAAGTCATTTCAAGACTTCATTTACAAGTAGAGGTAAGACAGTGTGCAAATCCTGTGTTTGTATGTGTGAGTGTGTGTGTGTGTGTGTGAGAGAGAGAGATAGAGCGAGAGAGAGCTTCCGCATCCGCCGTGGTGCTGTGTCCGTTGTTATGGCTGTCTATATCCACCTTGGTGTTTTTTGGGAGGCATATTGAATCACTATACATTTTACATTGTTCCTTGCCCAGTATGTACCTGCCATGTATATGGAAAGAACGCTGATATATGAAACACAAACATAGTTGTCTAATATATTGCGTGCATATTTGAAAATCTGATAGAGGTAAAGTTGGTTTTATATTCACACATTCGTTCCTTTAGAAGTCTCTATAATATATTATTTACCATGTTACTTTAAATATTCAATCGGAATTAACATGCATGTATGACTTCAAAACAACATTACACTATCTAATTGACTGTGAACAATGTTGTACTTTGATAGTCATTGGCTGCTTATATGGTTGCCCTGTTTAGAATTTGCAAATAATACATTTCTGAAATTATATTATTGAGGAGAATGTCTGAATATCCGAATATAAAACCAACTTTACCTCTATGAAAATCTGACCCTGAAAGAGTCAGTGTTTCACCAGCCACAAACTCACCTCACGTCACTGATACGTACATATGGTTACATGTTTTATTTGCTGTAATTTAACATGGCAGTCTGGCAGTGTTGTAAAGTAACTTAAAAATGACTGTAATTGAGTATTTTTCCCCCTGAAGTATTGTACATTTTTTTAAGACGTTTTAAAATATGTACTTTTATTTGAGTATATCTTTATTCCCCATCAGTATTTTGCTTCAAACTTCAGTCACTACTTTATGTTTTTGTCTTTAGTGATTTGTTATCTGATATATAACTGATGAAAAGATGAAAGATATGATGACTGAAATCGTGAAATGACCTTAATCAATAATTAAATGTATACAGAATGTTACGTTTTGAAATGCATCCAAACCTGCATGTATTCTATCAGTTCTGCAGAAATGGGAAGTAACAAAGTACAAGTACTTTATTACTGTACTTAGGTAGATTTGTCTGATATCAGTACTTTACTTCATTGTTTATTTTTTTGAAAACCTTTACTCATAACCTTTTTACACAAATATCTGTACTTTCTAGGGGCGACACTGTGGCGCAGTGGGTAGTGCTGTTGCCTCACAGCAAGAAGGTCACTGGTTCAAGCCCCAGCTGGGTCAGTTGGCATTTCTGTGTGGAGTTTGCATGTTTTCCCTGAGCTTGTGTGGATTTCCTCCGGGTGCTCCGTTTTCCCTCACAGTCCAAAGACATGCGCTATGTGAATTGAATAAGCTAAATATGAATGTGTGTAAATGCATGAGTGTATCGTTGTTTCCCAGTGCTGGGTTGTGGCTGGAAGGGCATTCGCTGCGTAAAACATATGGTGGATAAGTTGTCGGTTCATTCCGCTGTGGCGACCCCTGGTTAATAAAGGGAGTAAGCCAAAAAGAATATGAATGAATGAATGAATGTACTTTCTAGTCCTTATATTTTTTAAACCAGACTATAATTGTCTTGTGTTTGGTCATTGTGCAAATTAAACGCCTTTTTTATTCAGTCAATCTTTTTTTTTTATTGTACGCCTTCGGACAAATGCAAATTTCTTTTTCAACCATGTTGATAATAACGCACCATATGTAATAGTTTCATATGGCTAATGTGGAAGAGACAGAAGGAGTCGGCAACGTAAACATGACTTAACTGAGCATGAGAAATCTTTATTTTACTTTGGAACATTCATTCACAGATTTACACAATGGCACTGCCTGCAGCATCTTACTGGTAAAGCGTGAAGTGTGACAATATAATTCTGTAAAACAAATAAGATATAATTTCACACCTCAGTCACTAAACATTTGAATGAAAGATATATGCTCCATTCAAACTGATATACTTGTGGATTATAAAGTGCAGTTCACTTTGTAAGGCACGTATTGTCAAATTAGAACAAGTGTCTTGAAAAGAGAAACGTGGAAAAATGTGTTGCATGATGGAGCTTGTAGACCAGGATTACTGATATTGGAAAAATCTAAGATATATTTTGTGATATTTTGTTGTTCTGCAATATATATTGAACAAATGGCATTTTGGGGTGAATTACACCTTATAAATACAGTATGTGACACTTTTAACACCATTTGGAGGTGTCCATGTTGCTGAGCAACATATAAAAAACAATGTGAAGACTTGTGTGACCGCCTTCACACTTCTCTCCTGATCTTGAAAATATAATTGGGTAAATCACAGAAAAACTGAATTAAGATTGAGTGTGGGGTCGAATTGAGATCGCAATTTTCTTTCGATTAATCATGCAGCTCTTATAGTCACTTAAACAACTTGTGTACTTTTATTTTTATTTTACTACTTTTATTTAACAGTGCACTTTCCAGAAATTAAATAAAGTATGTGAATTTGTAACTTAAAATGTTATAAGACAATTCACAGTTACTTAAAAAAAATCAAAGCTCAGCATGTAAATATTCGAATGCACCCAGCCTTATTATTAGGATCTTCATGCTTACTAATGATTGAGAAAATGATAAAATAAAACATCAACAATTACTCTTTAAATAGCTTGCTCATTTGATGCCAACATGAGCATCATGCACGCAATTCATAAGCAGCCTGTAAGCCATATTCTTCCAGTGACCTGAGTTAAAGGAGGTTAAAGCCAACAAACTTTATTAAGACTGACAGGCCAACATGTCTGTGTACAATTAAAGCTTCACTTGCTCTTGCTATTGCTGTTCTCTTGTTTATATAAATCTGAGGTTACAGGCAAAACTAATCTCGAGTGGAAAAGAGAGAGAGCTGTTTTCTTCAGTGTGTTGCACAACAGAATCAGAAGTGGCGGGTGGTTGGGAACACACCTGTGACAAGCTCTCGTCCTCTAGTGTACATCCTCACAGACAGCACTCACTTAGGCCACACTGATTGCACTGGCATTGACTCCAGACTATTCAATTTAGTCCTGATCCCATTTAAGCTGAAAGTGCTCAAGTCCAACCTTCTTTGTAGTGAACCTTGATATTGAATTTTCAGCCTGGGATACAATATGGAGCCCTTTTAACCTTTTCCCTTTGCTGTGAATACTAATTAAATGGTTTCACATTGTAAGATTCACATTTTAATCTTTGACAGTGTAATAATTTTGGATGTCTCACAAAGAGAAACGATGGCAGTGTGGGTCAAGTCTCCAGTGGCATGATTGTCAGTTTGTTTGGATGGATTAAACTAATTTTTATTAAGATAAACTTATGAAGTGAAACACTTTAAATGGTGTGAGTTCTAGTAGAGTTTGCAATTGATATGATATGGCTATATATAACTAATTTAGTGGCAGGTCGTTATTTTTTATTTGCATACTGTCAGTCACACTTGCAATGTTTTAATGCATTTCACCAGTGCTTTAAATAAATGTTCTTCAGAGAGCAGATTACATTTACTTTAAAAATGCAGGGTTGCACAGAATTCCTTCATGTTGTCCCAACACAGCAAACAATTAAGCTGGCGCCCAAAATAACTCTTAAGAATTGTGTTGGTTTACCACATATTAAACAAGTTTAACTGCAAAAGTATTTTTTTGAGTGTGTTTTGTTTTTCTTGTAAATCTATGACAATCAACCATATGCAGTTCGGTGTCTTTTAGAGGGAAATTAAAGGAAACTTTTTAAAAAATATAACTTTAAATCTGCTACACATGTAGCGATGTCTCCATGATACCCAATGTCTTCAATATAAAGAAACTAAAACCTGCTTCTACACTCTAAAAAGTTACTTTTTGCTGCTTGTTCAAGCTACTTATTTAAAATGAGTTGAAACAACACAATTCGTAAGTTTTTTTGGGGGACAACGTATTTTTTTATGTTCAATCCACTTAAATTTGAAAAAAAAAAATTATTAAGCTAACTTAATTGATTTGTTTTGGGACAACATTAAGATATTGTGTGGAACCCTGCATTTTTTACAGTGTGCTAATTAGCATGTCCATCATGTTATCATGTTATATAAGCCCTTAACTACTATTCATTATTTATACAGCTTTCCCCTATTGTAATATAGCCAAATTCACAAAAAAGCTCATTTACATATTATACTGTATATCTCTGTTGTCAGACAATGTGTCCCAAGGCTGCATGCAGTGACTTCCAATCTGCTGCTCTACACTGATATAAAAAATAACTTGTTAACCCAAAACATGAATAGAAGTGGCAGCAACAATGAGAAAGTTGCTAAATTTGGTTGCAAATTCCTGACTCTCTGTGGTCGTTAAAAATCCCAGGATGACCTTCGAAAAAGAGTAGGGGTTTAACCCCGGCATCCTGGCCAAATCTGCCCACTGGCCTCCGTCTATCATGGCCTCCTAACAATCCCCATACCATAATTGGCTTCATCACTCTGTCTCCTCTCCACCAATCAGCTGGTGTGTGGTGTGCAGTCTGGCACAATATGGCTGTCATTGCGTCATCCACGTGGATGCTGCACACTGGTGGTGGATGAGGAGATTCCCCCCAATGTGTAAAGCGATTTGAGTGTCCAGAAAAGCGCTATATAAATGTAAGGAATTATTATTATTATTATTATTATCAAATGATCTCCTCCATTTATTATATTCAGAACTATTTCAATTAACTGGTTGAAATTGGTTCTTTCAATGTAAAATGTTCAATCAATCAATCAATCAATCAATCAATCAATCAATCAATCAATCAGTCGGTCGGTCAGTGGGTCGGTCGGGCAGTCATTCAATCAATCAATCAATCAGGAATTTTATAAATTGATATGGGGTAATAAAAAAACTATTTTAATGGATCAAAATTAGTGGTGTAACGGATGACAAATCTCACGGTTCGGATCAAGTTATGTTTTTTTTGTCACGGATTGGACCATTATTCTGATCTTTCCATTTATTACAAAAAGAGTACTCAAGAAACTTTTGGTTTTAACAAACATAACTTAGAACCTGTAATTTTATTAAAAATAAAATAAAGAAAGGCGACATGGTGGCGCAGTGGGTAGCACTATCACCTCACAGCAAGAAGGTCGCTGGTTCGAGCCCCAGCTGGGTCAGTTGGCATTTCTCTGTGGAGTTTGCATGTTCTCCCCGTGTTCGCGTGGGTTTTCTCCGGGTGCTCTGGTTTCCCTTCAGTCCAAAGACATGTGCTGTAGGTGAATTGGGTAGGCTAAATTGGCCGTAGTAAATGTGTGTGATTGAGTTTGTATGGGTGTTTTCCAGTGATGGGTTGCAGCAGGAAGGGCTAACATTATAAATTGTACAACCCAAATTTATTTTTAGTCTCATTTTCAATACATGTTACATTTATTCACTCATAAAACTTTGTTTCATTGCTAGATGTGTCATTTTTGAAGAATTATTCAGTGACATATTTTTAATGGCCACTATTGGTTAAATAATGTAATTGCTGCCTACAACTTTCATTTTTGAGCGTTGTTAAATGCACATGACGGTGATTTTAATATTTACCATAAACATCAGTGGTTAGACAATCTCTCTCCGATTGTTACAAATTTAGGATTAATCTGCAAGGAAAAAAGTATTAATCCGTGGGTCACGTGTGTTGCGAACCATGGGTTGTGATCCGTATGAATCACGAATCAACCGAGATCCATTACACCCCTAGTCATCATACATATATTTGAATACATGCATATGTGTGTGTAGTGTGTTAAAATACAGATGAGAACAAATATTTAGCAATATAATTTATCCATACATTTTTATTTTATTTCACAAATGCAATGTGCATTTAATATGTGCTTCAAATTTAAACTTTGTCACCAAAATAAGATAAACATGTATAATTAGGGCTGCATGATATCAAACACATCTGATATTGCAATATTTTGTGATTCAGCAATATATATTGAGACATAAATACAATTTAACCAGGTGACCATTTGAAAAAGTGTACAATTTTATATTGGTTGGGATGATTCTGTATTGGAGTGCATCTGAATAAGGGTTGGGGGATGTCAACCAATTTGGCCTTGTATGATGTCTAATGTGAAACATTGCAATGGACGATGGAATTAATTGGCGGTAAATTAATTATTTATAAATAAGTAATTAATTCATAACAAATTAATTATATGTAGCCTAATGTTTCAACTACCTGACCCTCATGGTCTTTGTTTTACCCATAACCAAATCATTAAAAGGTAAAGATAAGTTACTCACAAACTGCCACCTGTCAATCACTTTTTCTGCGGGACTCTGGCATGAATAGGCAGAGTAATCTGTGTCGTTATAATGGTGTTAACAAACTTACAAACTTGGTTGGTAAAAAGGTGCACAACCAACAGGAACCAACCAACAGTATCTGAGGTTTTCGCTAAAATTACTAGGTACAAGGGTGAAAGCGAGAAATTGAAGCAGTGTACTGATGCTGTTACACGTTTTCTGATAGATTCAATAGACCAAATAGTCGTTAGATAGAGACAAGATTAATTAAATATCATGTTTAACAACTATGGTGAGACGCAATCCACTGGTACATCCTTGATAACTGTCCGACGTGCACTGCTCACTGGGGTTTTGTGCTCAAAGCACCCACTGACTACCTGGAGCTCAGATGTGTGCATATGCTAGAGCGCATGACAGTGTGTGTGTGTGTGGTCACATGATGTTCATTTTCAGCGGTATAGTGTGGACGGAGGGCTTTTCAGAAATGCTAGATGAAATGCCAGTGTGGACGTGGATCGTTTTATCGACCCAATCCTAATCTGAATAAAATCTAAAATCTAATAATACAATAAAGAAAATATATTCCAAGTCCAACACTTTACAGGTACAGTAACTGAATAATAAAAATTATTCAATAAAATTCATCATTATTAAAGTTGCAAACAGTACAATGTCTTATGCCTTGATGCTTTTAAAATCATTACACAGTCACAGGCCTAAAAAAACGCATGGAAATTATAAATTGTAATACAAACCCAACATTGCATATTCTGCTATGTGACTTTTGCCAATGATCACATTGCGATATCGATGCTAAAACGATATATTGTGCAGCCCTAAGTATAATTATTAAAAAACAAATATCTACACTTTTTTAGACCTGAACATATGCAAATGTTATGTCAGAATAGACACATTTCAGCAAACTACAATTCATTAAGAAATGTCTGTCATATGTTGTTATATCCTACTCACATTCTTCATTGCAACTGGTTGCTCAATCCATGAATCATGTTATGCAGTACATAGAATATTTAGCTACAAGCAACACAAAGCTGGTCATGAACAAAGAAAGGAAGATAAAAGAAGACAAAGAATAACTAGAAGCAGCGAGTTCTAGTCCAAGCCTTTGAACTCCCCCACAGTTTTATTCTCAATCTATTCTCGATACCTTTGACCCCAAGAATCAATATCATCTTACCTTTCCTACATACTGCGGATCAGATCCCATGTATTCCTCCAGAACAAAGAATTGGTTCCACACCCATCCTCTCTTGACTCTGTGAACTCCCATCACACCGTGCTTTCTATGTGCCATCGGGTTCCTGTGCTGCTCCTTCCCCATCCTGCTCTGGGACGAAGAGTGCAGGGAAGAAACAAAGCTTTTTTCCAAGAGGCACCAGAGGAACAGCAGCAGGCAGTTCCCCATTAGCATTGGAACAATCTTTAGGTGCGAAGTCCTTTGACGGACACGACTGACTTTTATGGTGACAGCAAAGGAGCGGCGAATCCGAAATGAAGAACTCCACAAAGTCTCGGCGGCATGAAACAACTAGCATCCATGGAATTTCTGGGGCGCCTGAGGTTTCAATGAACCACCTGCAGGAGAAAAGAAGGAACGGCACTTTAAATCAATGAGATTATAAGGATTTGTTGGGGTGTCTGGGTGTTGTGTTGGCATGCAATGAAAGCAGAAGAAGGCCACACTGTCTATTATGTTTTTATCTTTGCAGTGTAAATCTGTCTCTTCAGCTATAATGTAATCTCACTTGAAGGGCTTTACAAAAACAGGGAATCTGAGCAAATTGGCTCACTCGAGTTCATTTAGCACATTTAGCACTGGGAGGTTTGAGAAACGAGCGTGTAAAAAAAAGAGGGAGTTTGGCAAGAGTTGAACAACTGTTGGCTGAGCTCCAGGAGAGTGTTGGATGTGCAATTCTGTGCTCATTTTCAGTGCATTAGTCTTTGAAAATGCAGTGTCCCGCTTGAGCAGGAGGGTTGTTTTTGACCTGGCAACACAGATGGTATGTCACAGGAAGCAAAAGCCAGTCCAGATGCTTAGGGCCACAAATCAGACAACTTTGCACTTAATCACTCTCTAAATGGAAAGAATCTGAATAATTATGTATAAGAGGACTATCCATCATTGTTCTACCAGGTGTTAAGAAAATTAACAAGATAGTTCATACCACCAAAAAATAAAAATGCTGTTAATAAAAGCAACATCATGCCATTCAATATATATATATATATATATATATATATATATATATATATATATATATATATATATATATATATATATATATGTGTGTGTGTGTGTGTGTGTGTGTGTGATTTTTCTTCTTCAGTAGAACAATTTTTTTAGATAAAACCAGAATTTATTAAATCTTGACAATTAATCAAATTCAATTTAATCGCTGAGACAATGAGGGTCTAAATAAATAAATAAATAAAAAATACAGTCAAAACTAAATAAATACTAGTGACTCCTACATTGAGGTCTTCTGAAGTGCAACAGTCAGTCTGTGCAATAAACTCATTCATTTTCTTTTCGGCTTAGTCTGCCAACTAACACAGCGGATGCCCTTCCAGCTGCAACCCATCACTGGGAAACACCCATACATTCTCATTCACACACATACACTACGGACAATTTAGCTTACCCAATTCACCTGCACCACATGTCTTTGAAATTGTGGGGGAAACCGGAGCACCCAGAGGAAACCCAGGCGAACACAGGGAGAACATGCAAACTCCACATAGAAATGCCAACTGATCCAGCCGATGCTCGAATCAGTGACCTTTTTGCTGTGAGGCGGTGGCGCTACCCACTGCGCCATCGTGTCGCCCTTGTGCAAGAAACTGAATGTCTCAAACTGTCAGTACAGCCACTGACTTGCATGTTATGAATCCTCAAGGACCATAGTTTTAGCTGAAAAATCTAGATTTTGGATGACCTGAGACGGCGTATATTAACAGCATTATTTTCCAATCTTTGGAGAACTTTTTAAGCTCTAAAATTGCATATCCACTTGTTAAGTGTGGCGTCACGCAAAGCGGTTTCCGTGTCCAAGCACTCTATCAACCTGTATGGGGAGACACAACAATGGTAATAATAAACATTTACAAAGTGATATAATACTTTCGAAAATCACGATCGCAATATACAGTAAATATAGACCATTTTGAGGGATGTAAACAAAAACAATAGTCCCAATATATTTCCTGTTTTACATTTTTAATGTCTATAGCTTCTGAGAATCCAAAAAGAGCCACATATTGATAAATAATGTTATGATAGCTGTTATTGAAGTTATGATTGAATTGAGTTACAGTTATAAAATAGTTTGATAACAAGCAGGAAATGTTCATAAGCCACATTGTCTTCACCACATTGAAATGGTCTATAACCATGCCTAATATCTGATAGCCAGAAAATGCTGAATTGTTTTTATAAATTGCTAAAATATTGGTGTCTGTTATGCAGCAAGTTCAGAGACTGTTGTGTACACCACGATCTTATATAAAATCTTATTCATTTTAATGTGTAATAGGACTAAAAAGTGGTCATAAAAGAATACTTTTTTCGATTCAAATGAGTAGCGGCTTGGACCCGGAAACAGTATTCTAACATAACGACTTACAGGTGACAAGTGGATACTGTAGGGCACTAAAAACACAACCAAAAGCTAGAATATATTAAAGATAGAAATATTTAATTTATTTCACTTAAAGAATCAATCACACAAAAATGAAATTTACTTGTCATTTATTCACCCACAATTGGTTTCAAAAAAGTTTTTTTCTTTCTGTTGAACACAAAAGTAGATATTTTGAAGAAAGCTAAAAACCAACTGTAACCATTGACATCCATAGTAGTAAAAAAATACTTTGGAAGTCATTGATTATAGGCTTCTATCTTTCTTCAAAATATCGTCTTTTGCATTTAGCAAATAAAGAGTGAGTAAACAATGACATAATTTTCATTTTTGTCTGAACTATCCCTTTAATGTAACTGGAGAAAAGTGAGACCATGTTGACTTACACTAACTCTTAAAGGTTTTTTCTTCCAAAAATGTGTGGTTTCAAACCGATAAAATGTCTGATCATACTCAGAACACAAATGAAAACATCTTTAATAAATCTGAAAAGTTTATGTTCCTTGACAGTCTGAGCAACTACTGTACCATTTGAAGACCCAAAAAGGTATAGAAAACAACACATCAGGGATTTAACCATAGACACCATAGATTTAATCCTAACTTTATGAAGCAAAAGCAAAAATATTGCCCATTCATAATATTGTGATTACTGCTCTAAAATATGTTCTATTTAAATGTCTGGGTAAAAAAAAAAAAAAAAAACTTTAATAATATAAATAATTAAAATAAATCCTAGACTTCTGCTGTCTCCATTAGTTTCAAAAACAGTTTCTTTACAGCTTGAAAAAGGCAACATTGGATATTTTTCTTTTCTTTGGATATAAAACAAGTCACTGCACTGTTCAGTTCTACATCAGGCTGAATGTTGGTTTATAAGCAATTTGTTTCTCAGATGTTTCCTAAATCATAGGCTGACTAGTAGCATTTTATGTAGAGGCTTCTTTTCTGCTGGATATACTGTTGCCCTAAAAAACTCAAATATTTGTAAACAAACAAACAAACAAACAAACAAACTTACCTTAGAAGTGGTATAACAGAAAATTTTAATGGTTTTAAAACATTGACTTTTCAAAACCGTGGTAAACCTTTAAACCGGTTATCGTCCCATTCCTAAATGTATTGAGTTGATGCAAGAGCAGATGCTCTCACAAGACAACCTGTGCCAGAAGCGCAAGACTTTTTTACAGGCAAAGGAACAGTAACACTGCATGCAAGCTTTGTTTATTAAATTCTACAGCGATGGTGTGGATAAAAAAAGAGAAATCTCAATTCCGAAGCCCTCGGACATAATCACAGTACACAAACTTGTTTATTCAACTGCTTATATAAGCAACATTATACAGTTACAGTTACAAATGTTGAACAACAACTCAAAAGTACTAGGAATTCAACTTGGAATTGCTTTGGAAATACCCTAAATGTGCTAAATACTGTGCAGTTAAATACTTTATTGTAATAGTTTAGTGTAATGTAATGCTTTCATTAATAAATTCAATTAATTAGAGTAAAATGTTTCTTTATTTTAGGCAATCTTTAAACTGTGGAATAATATGTTTGCCAAATCCAGAACTCTAAGAGGCAACAACAAATAAAACAACTCCTTTTAAAAAAAAAGTGCACTGCTGTGATTTCACAACCCTGGCAAGAGAGATATAAGATAAAACAATATTTTCCCATATTCTCACAGGACTTATTTCCTCCAGCCCTCTCAAACTCTTATGTCATACCTGTTACAGTACAGACTGTCCCCAACTGAATATATTGGTTTAATATCTCTACAGCATGCACAAATCTGACAGGAAGGCAGATGAAACATGTTTTACTTAGAAGTGATTTTATGCTGCAACATGCAGAAAAAGTCCATGCAGATAAGAGGGCAGAACAACAAAGGTATGAGCTAGTGCAACATCAATTGTTAGACAGACCCCCAAGCAGAGCAAATGATTGCAATATGAATCCCAGGAGACCTCTTGTGCGCAGTAGTAGTGAGATGTCTTATGGTTGGCAGGACATTGTGTCTCTGCAGCAATATTATTATTCCCCATGGAGAAACCTCAGCAATTGTCTCAACACTTAACAAGCTCAAAGACCTCAAGTACAGTGTACGCAGAACGAACACTTCCAATGTCTGTCCAAAGGTCACCACACATTAAAACTATGCCCTCATTATTTTGTTCTTTTCTTTTTTTCTTTTTCTTCTTCTTCTTCTTTTCTTGACTGTTGACTATGCTTATTGCCAGTCTGTGGAATCAAACGGTGTGTTCAGCTTGATGTGATGAAAGGTGATGTGAGTGAACTTTACTCTCTTGGTCTGTTGCTGAATAAACATGCAGCTTTCTAGCATGCATCACCCAACAGATCCACTGAAGCTGTGCTGTCATATCATGTTAGAAAGAAAGGGCTTTTAGCAGAAACTGAGGACTCGGAGACTAAGCACACAGTCAAGTGATGTCTCAGAGGAAGGACAGAGAAACACACACTTATATATCTCTACTCAAATGGTAAATTGCATAAAATGATACTCTTAAATATGCTCTCTTTGCTGTTCTACAAGCCTGACGGTGGCAGTGGGCCTGGGTTCTTCAGAGCAGAGGGAGACATGCAAATGAGCAAAATCATATAATTAAATCTTCATTCAACAATGTAAAGTTGAGAGTTCCCCTGTGATTGAAGGGGATTCAAATTACCAATCATGTTAGCTCCGTAAAGCTCATCCAGTTGAAACTCTATCAAGTTTAGACACTTGGATTAGGCTAGAGAGAGGATAGTCTTTATTATTAGTTGTGTAACTGTGTGGGCTGTAACCACTTTATAGAAACAGCTGGTCATGAGCTGGTATTATATATATATATATATATATATATATATATATATATATATATATATATATCCTCTTTAGGCCCAAGGTGTTTTTACATGCATTTTTTGTTTCTCTTTGCTATTTGGGCTTATTGGAACCTAATTAGAATAAAAATCTAAGTATCACGATAAACATTAAACAGAGATGCAGTAAGTAAAAAATAAAAAATATCTGGATGTTGAATTGTATGTACACATTTGTTGTAAATATACAGGTTATAAGGTGTACAAATGCGAATGGAGAAAGTATTGCATTGTATATTGTTATAAGGTGCTGTGTACAAGTGAGTATGAGAAAGTATTGCACATGTTTATTGCACAGTAGGAGATTATTTAACTGTTCTTGAGGTAGATGGCCTGAGGAAAGAAACTTTTCCTGTGTCTGGCTGTTTTTGTGCTTGGTGCTCTGTAGCGCCGACCAGACGGTAACAGTTCGAACAGGTAGTGTGCTGGGTGCGAGGCATCCAGAGTGATTTTGCGAGCCCTCTTTTACTCACTCTGGAAGAGTACAGTTCTTGAAGTGTAGGAAGGGTAGTGCCAGTGATTCATTCAGCAGTCCAAACTATTCGCTGTAATATAAAATAAAATATAAATAAAATATAGGTGAAGGCAAAATTATTGAATTTTAAAAAAAATATGTCCTACTTTTTCACAGTATTTAGTATAATGTTTTTTCTTCTTCTGAAGAATGTCTTATTTGTTTTAGTTTGGCTGGAATAAAATCAGTTTTATTTTTTATTTATTTTTATTTTTTTAGGGTCAATATTATAAGCCCTCTTAAAAAAATATATGTTTTTTGCCTACAGAACAAACCACTGTTGTCTAATGACATGCCTAATTAATGGTGCAGTCGGTGGTCTGCCAAATTGCTAACCGGTTAGCAAAATATATTTAAAAAACACAGTCCCTCCCCTGCCGTCCAAAGCCATGCCTCCTGAAACATGAATGTGCAGCTTAAAGATGACAGTAGACAACCCACTAGATCATGTCATTCGCCAGTTAGAAAACTGTATAGTACTTTATAATACTACAATTCCGAATGAAAAATTGTATTACTGTATATCTAGCACGCTTTCAGTTGTGAAACTTGTCATAATGTGCAATATATCATGCATACAAGGATCGCTAGTCTTACTCTCTCATACGTTTTGTCCTAAAGCAACTACTGCATGCTTAGTGGTTGGCCGGCGGCATGCAGGCATTACACTTATTACTTAGCCATACTTGCAAGCTATTTCAGACTGAATATTCAAAATAGCATGGTAAACAATATAGGGAGCACGCCACAGGTTGTCATCAAATATGAACCAATGTGAATATTAAAACCAACTTCAGCTCTGTAAAGCAGGCTAGGCGGAATAGCGCTATTTACTGATGTTTTGTTGTTAAACTAAATAAACATCGTCATTATCAATGTTGTAAAAGGTTCTTTATGAAATTTCCCCAGAAGATTTCAGTTGCTGAACAACACTTCTGTGCATATAACCCATTCGTAACACAACAAAATATACATAAGCTTTGCGTGACTAAATTACTTTTAAAACTTAACATTACCTGTCTAAAAGAAATACTTCAGCCATGGTGTGATCCTTCCTGCAGCGTTCAAAAGTAACTCCAATAATTCAGGATTTTAAAAAGTTTTGATTCAGCATTTGTTTTCACCGCTCATATGCACATGAACGTGTGGCACGTGTGCACGCACAAATGGCTGTCTATGTGAACTGGTGCGCAGATGTACAAATCTGTACATTTGTGGACAGACAGTTTGGGCTACTTATCAGAATTATGGGAATTATCGGCCCAACTACTTTTAATTGGATGAACATGTTTTAGTCTTATGTCTTACTCAGAATATTGACCTTATTCTTGAATGCGGAAGTGCGCTCGTTTTTGCGATTGTTTTAGAACTTCCGATTCAGGCGCCTATGGGAGAAATGACTAGGAATAATAAACAGCAGAAAACGGTCAAACTACTCGCTCTACAAACAAGTGTTTGCATGACTAGACAGACAAAATAGAATAATATAATAAGAAAATATCAGTTTGCAACATCAAGCAGCGTAACGAGCTGTTTAACGTCTAAAATTGAATGGAAGTGAATGAGACCGGAAGTCTCGAGCCAAAAAGATTCCAATGGCTGCGCCCTCTCGTACGCGGAGAATAAGATCAATAAAAATACATATAAATACATTTAGATCATTTTCTTTAATGATCAGTTTTTTTCTTCCGTTTTTTTTACCTGAGCATTTAACACGCATGAAAATAAGCAAGATTGTATAGTAGGTATATACCTGCACTAACAAATATTGTTTTTCAAATGAATATAAAAATATCTTATAATGTGACACGACACGGTGGCTCAATGATTAGCACTGTTGCCTCACAGCAAGAAGGTTGCTGGTTCGAGTCCCAGCTGGGTCATTGGCATTTCTGTGTGGAGTTTGCATGTTCTTTCCGTGTTGGTTTACTCCAGGTGTTCCGGTTTCTCCCCCAGTCCAAAGACATGTTGTACAGGTGAATTGATTAAACTAAATTGGCTGTAGTGTATGAGTGTGAATGAGTGTGTATCGGTTTTTCCCAGTACTGGGTTGCAGCTGGAAGGGTATCCACTGTGTAAAACATATGCTGGATAAATAATATGGATGAATAAAGGGACTAAGCTGAAGGAAAATGAATGAATGAATTATAGTGTGTCGTTATTGACATTCAAGGCTATTGTGGCTCTTTTCAAGTTTGAAAGAATTCTTTATTTTTGGTGTACTGTCTGAATTTACATCGAGTGTCTGTTGAAACAGTGATGACATTGTGCTGTGCTTTGCACTTTTGCAGTTTATATCCTTACTCTCAGTAACTCAAAACACAGCCATGTAAGGAAACATGATGTCCACATAAAGTATTCTCCTACTCGTCAGTAGATGGCAACAAGTGAGTCAATTATTATGAGTAAACTGCTTCCTTCATTCACCTCATTTGCTCAAAACACTGGCAAAGTATTCCAAACAGTATATATCAGCCTGTTGGAGAGAAAACAATCATGCCCACAATATTGAAGTGCCTTTCAGAACTGAAATGTTCAAAACTGGCCACTTCGAAGGGTTGTTTATAATGAAGGAATTCAAAGGGTACAAACAAAGGACACTTTAGGCTCCATGATTCTTTTCACAGGAAAGTTGAACAGCATATTTCATTTGGAAGGGCTCATCCCTATGCCCTAATCCCTTCATAGGGTTTACCATCCGGAGTGACAGCTTCGAAGGGATTAGGGCATAAAGTAGGGATGGGCCAATCTGAATGGAACAGGCTATGACTGTTATTCCAACCAAATAAAACAATCTCCAAAGGGTTTTGAAAATGTAAAATAATAAGGAAATATACACACATTTCAAGTCAGAAAAGTCAGGGTACTATAGTTATATGGGTTTTATTTGAACAAAAATATTAAATTACAATATTTAAAAATAGTCAAAATCACTGCCTCTGTAGAGCAGAAGATGACACATGCAATAACAAAATCTGTCATGGTATCTTGCGTTTAGAGGCTGGTGCTTGATGTTTGGGAAATGATCATGCGAGACAGTTCTAGGAGATAATTTTATAAAATCATTTTGAAGATGGACTTTCATGCTCAAATGTTTGTAGAATTATTACAAGAAAAATCGAGATGATGGTGTGAGATGAGAATGATCAGTACGGGTCAAATAATTTTTTCCAGAAATGTGTTTTCATTTATACACATGTTTTTATCAGACGAAATGTACCAAACCAAATTAAGCACATACACTTATTATAAACACTTTTTAGAAGCTATGCACATTTTTTTGCTTGTTTGTTGTTTGTTTTTTAATGTTTTTTTTTCTAAAATGCATTTAGAATTGGGTGGATGGAACACAGCTAGTGAAGGGGCATTCCAAACTGAAGTGCTCTAAACTGTCCACTTCAAAGGAGCCTTTGTAGGTTATAATTGATAGGCAGCATCCAAAAACACACATTTTAAGCGACAAATAGTATGATCAGGGATGTGCTCATGATGGACACTATACTATGCCATTCGGTCACAGGAGAGGATATGTGAATTGCTATGAAGCAACACAACTGACACTAGTAGGTTACATAATAAAGACATGACAAATGTAGAACTTTCAGATTACATGTAATAGTGTATTTCAACAAGAACAGTTGTTTTCCCCTTATTTCCTTTTATTCTTTCAAAGCTCTTACTTAAGATGGTAAACCCTTTGGAGGGATTATTAAGGGAAGGGCATAGTAATAAACTCTTCAGAATGTAAAGCAGATTAAGCATGTCTCCAAAATTATGCTGTATATTAGGTACTACATTTGGCTTTAAAAACATATTTTGTGGGCAATTCAAATGTAGTATATTCGCCATGTCATTATTATGACTATTATGATTGTCTGTTGTGTCGCTTCACTTCCATTCACAAATTCTCTCCTGTGGCCCCACACTATGCTATCCAAACTGTGCCCAGGCATGATTCTTGGTTCGTTTGACAAGTGTGCTTGCTCCGAATTGGGCCCAGACGTGGTTCAGTTGACCGGCCCTGGCCCGGTTGGAAGAGGTGTGCCAGAGCTCAGTTCGGTTTGGCTTTGGCGTGGAACGCTTGAAGTGCAAAGCGTGCCTGAGCACAAAACTGAAGATGCAACATCAGAAACTCTTTCATATGGATTCATTAATCATTCTTACTTTTCAATTAATGTGAACTGTTGTAGTTTATTAAAGATGCAAACCTCCTAATACGTGCAGCACGATGACATTTGTGATAATTTATGAGCGTCAAAAGTTGTGGATCTGTTTGGCAAAATATTTTACTGAGCATCACTGCACCCCAAAGGACTAAAACATTATAACTAAAGTAATGTCCACTGTGCCGAGTGAGAGCGCTTCTCTTCTGTTAAACTTAGCAGTCGCATCATCAATGACGTAAGCGTGCTCAGGTTCGGAAGGCAAAATGCAGTGCAGGCCATCGGGGGAGAGGGGTAGGGGGACAATTGCGCTTCGGCACTGTTCAAGGCAACTGTACCTAGTGCGAGTATGCCCATATTGCAGGGGTGTCCAAAGTCGGTCCTGGAGGGCCGGTGTCCTGCTGACCTTAGCTCCAACTTGCTTTAACACACCTGCCTGGAAGTTTTTAGTATACCTAGTTAGAGCTTGATTAGGTGGTTCAGGTGGGTTTGATTAGGGTTGGAGCTAAACTCTCCAGGACACTGGCCCTCCAGGACCGAGTGTGGACACCTCTGCCTTATTGGATAGCAAATGTCCATTAGACATGCACATCAGAATCTCATCGGAAGAGCTTTTTACTTTTTAATGAATACTGTGAATTCAGCCTTTTTTTGCACACAATTTTTCATCCGTTTTTGTATTTTAAATGGACAAAGTAAAGGTATACCAAATGTTAGAGTTTGAAATATTGGTGCCATGTTAATGAATAGCCAAAACTGATTATTCTTTTATTTTTTTATTTTTTAGTTGAAAGTAATCTGTAAACATACATAAGTTAATAAATAGCAGATCCAAAATCTACATTATTTAATATCTTTAGTAATGTGTATATACTATTAAAGCAATCACAAATCTTGTTGGTTTGGATGTCAGCATTCCTTTGTGTTGCAATTCCTTCCTAAGTCTTTTGATGGAAATAAAATAACCAGCAAAGTTTGTGTCTGAGAGAGAATATTGGTCATTTTTCTTCGAAAATCACTATGATACCCAAGAGTAATGGGCATTAGTCAAGAGACAGCATATTGCATTCGACACAATAGAAATAAGGTTTTGAGGGATAGATAAGAGCACAAATATTTCACTGTTAGGCACTGACCATTCATCTTGTGATGCAAGAAATGTATGTATTTGTGCAAGTTATCACAAAGCAAGAAAAATTTCAACAAGGGTTGTTAATATTAAATATAAGAAAACCTTTTGACAGATCAATATTCTGCATCTTGTCATAATAAATAAGGCAACAACCATTGGCGCTTCAGTTTTGTGTTTGTAATTTAACATGTCAAAGTATAGATCTGCCTTTTATGATCTAAACTATTTTGTTGATTTCTAGATTGAAACTGACAACTGTGTTGCTATTCTTATCCACTTTTGTTTATTGTGTATTTATTCAGTCCTTCTGCTCTGACACTCTCTGAAATTGGATAAGTTTCCTCATCTATAAACAGCCCTTGGCCAACTGTAACCCCTCAGAGAAAACATTCAAATCCTCTTTTCATTTGTGCTCAACAAGAGGGCATGGCAGACACAACATGGTTAGCCTAGCAGAACTTAGAAGTGCACATTAGAAGGCCAAGTCTTTTGATTCTCTGGTTATTGTGGAAATAAATGTGTGGGTGTGAATGTTAGTTGTGCATTCCATGATTCGGGGCACATGGGTTTCTGAACTCGATGTTCTTTTGTTAATATCACTGTATATACATCTGCCCTCTCACGCTCTAATGCTCTCTTCCTTGCATGAGCGATTGTCTTATTTAGAGGTTGTATTACCATTAACCCATTTTAGGGATGAGAAAAGTAAGATTCGTTGCATTTTTCTAAGGTTGTTCCTTAAAAAGGAAGACCTTTACACTGTAAAAAATGCTGGGATCCACACAATAGATTTGAGTTAAGAGAACATGAAGGAATTACTTTAACTTATTAGTTTCTACAAATGTAAGTGGATTGAACATGAAACAATTAAGTTGTCCCCCCCAAAAAACTCAAGAATTGTGTTGATTCAGCTCAATTTAAGTAGTTTGAACAAACAGCAAATGTAATTTTTTGAGTGCATATAGGGTGAATTCAATCTAGACCCACACAGAATCTGCACGTGCAGAAACCTACATATTCAACACAATCTCACAGCAATTCTTTAATTTTTTATTTAGTGGCTAATTTATATGAATTTGTATGATCTCATTCATACAGTTTAGTACAATTTGCTCATCCCCCAATGACGCTTGGGTTTAGGAACAAGGTTGGAGGCCATGCCTCCTTTTTATAATCATACATTTTCGTAGGACTGCACTCCAATTTGTACGAATTAGCCACTAAACTGACAAAATGTAAAATACTTCTGTTTCCTTATGAGATTAGGCTGGCGAATTTTGTAGCCCATCATTGAGTCTATTTATTTACATTATCTAAATATGTGTAGTAGGGATGCTCCGATTATAGGATTTATGCAGCCGATACTGAGTACAGATTCCTTGTCATTGTGATCAGCCGATACCAAGTCCTGATTCTGATGCTTTAAGCTTGACTGTATATAACATTCCCATTGCGTAAGCACATTTTCCCTCTATGTATGAGATCTCGTCTTACCTAAGAGATTAATTAAGGACAATGCATACATGTAATGGTCAGAAGCAGCTTTAAAAAAAATAATAAAGTGATGATAAAAATATGGTAAGAAACATTATTGACAATGCAATTTGGAAACATTGCTAACGTATTGTAGCGCTGTGGATGTATAACCCGGGTTGTAAACTCGTAAACAAACACTTGCGATCGGTTCATGAGATCGGTCAGATCAGCGAGTATTGATCGATACGTGAAATGTGATTATCGGCTGATACCGATCTTCTTCCAATCGATCAGAGCATCCCTAATGTGTATATATTTATTTAGGTTTTTTTATATTGATTTCAGGTATACTATTAATTAATATTGAAATATTTATTTACAATACAGTTTGTGAATTAATAGTTTCTGTCTTTAGATTCATTACAGGAGAGACTTGCTGTGAATACCAAACAAGTGGATCTAATTGGATTTGCATTATTAACCTTAAATAAAAGTTAAAAAGTTATTATTTGTTATTGTCATGTTTAAAGTTTCTAGTTACTCATACATTCATTCATTTTCCTTCGGCTTAGTCTCTATTTCAGAGGTCACCACAGTGGAATGAACTGCCAACTATTCTGGCATGTGTTTTACGCAGCGGATGCCCTTCTAGCCGCAACCCAGCACTGAGGAACACGCTCATACATTACAGCCAATTTAGTTTATTCAAGTCACCTATAGCGCATGTCTTTGGACTGTGGACTGTGCCACTTTGAACTGTGAATATCCACTATCCACTTTGGACTGTGAATATCTGGGAGACCAGGTGTGTGTGTGTGTGTGTGTGTGTGTGTGTGTGTGTGTGTGTTTGTTTGTACAACACAGTTGAGAATTGGGTTAGTAACTGTACTGTGGTGTTAGTAACTGTACTTTGGATCGGGTTTTGGGTGGCCATTGTGATCGGATACCATACCAAAGTTGGAGACCTGCAGAAAAAATGGGAGTGTTGGCAGGTATGGGGAAATCGGAGCACACAGAGGAATCCTACGTGAACACAGGGAGAACATGCAACTCTACACAGAAATGCCAACTGGCCCAGCCGGGACCTGACCAGCGATCTTCTTGTGGTGCTAACCACTGACCCACCATGCCAGCCATTTCTAGTTACTATACTCCCAAAATCATTCCACAAATATCTGCAGATTCTGTACGGCCCTGCCTAATGACTAATCCTCCACATGACACAAGAACTTTCAGAATGAACAAAAACATGCTGCACAAATGCCACTCTGTTAGAATGATTGATTAGTGAATGGGCTGCTGAGGAATGATTTATTACAAACTTGAGTTGTTCAGTATGTCATTCATCCTTGGCCAAACATCTGTTCATCTCACAGCAGTTGCGAGCATCCACTGATGTTTAAGCCCTCACAAATTGCTTAATTGTGTCTGTAATCCATTAATAATGAGCATTCTTTTAAGGTATAGGACTAATGTGGAAATCATGGTGTAAATGATGAAAATGTTATACTTTAGAGAAACCTAACTGTGGCCATAAAATGTTTCTCACTGCTCTCTATTGTTTCTTTGTGGTATAATGTGGTGCCTAAAACAGTGTGTGCTTTACTCCCCAAGGCTGAATGATTTTTAGCACCCACACTCGCACATATTTTTATTTAACTGAGCTTCTAGCTGCTGCAAGGTTTGGATCCTCATTTCCCTTGGATTATATTCAGTATGTTTTGTTTTAGCAGTAGATTAAAGTGTCTTTTCTCTGTATCACTGAACACAGAAATGTGTAGATCTATACGTTGTCCTTCCCTATTCCCATTAATCTTAGTGTGAGCTCACACCCAGTGGGTTAGGTTTGATTAAAACAACTATGGTGCGATTTCTCTGTTAGTGTGGAATATTTGTGAACGCTGCTGTGAACCAAACAAAGATGTGGGTCTCTATCCACTTCTGAATTAACTTGTGTGGTTTGACTGAAACATGATCGCAACACGGACCAAAGATGAAAAGATGTGACCATGAAAATACAGAAAGCTTAAGCAAACCTGTTGTTTTTTTTAGTCATAGTTGAGTTGTTGCCATTGACACTTCCACTACAGAGCTCTGAAACATATTTTTAAAAGGTTTAAAACTGTTTTCCTCACAGCAGATTGTGTGTGATGGAGGAATTCCTGGCACAGTTTTGACTTTCTAGCACATTCACGGGTTCTCATCAGATAAAAATAACATCAAATGTATGCACATAAAACGACCATATTTATCTCTCCACACAGGATTGTTTTGGACATTAGCTACATTTCTTGCAATGCTTTTTTTCCCCTATCTTTGTAGATGTATTAAAATGCTAATGTGACTGAACTGTTGATGTTTTCAGGAATTATGCTCACTCCGTTTGAGGAAACAACAAAACCATCTTAATGTGTGAACAAGTAAATTACTTTTAAAGCAAATACACTCACCAGCCACTTTATTAGGTACACCTTACTAGTAAGGGGTTGGACCCCCTTTTGCCTCTCCTCAGAGATTTTGGTCCATATTGACATGATAGCATCATGCAGTTACTGCAGATTTGTCGGCTGCACATCCATGATGTGAATTTCCCATTTCACCACATTCCAAATGTGCTCAATTGGACTGAGATTTGGTGACTGTGGAGGTCATTTGAGTACAGTCAAATCATTGTCATGTTCAAGAAACCAGTCTGAAATGATTTGCACTTAATGACATGACGTGTTAGCCTGCTGGAAGTAGCCATCAGAAGATGGGTACACTGTGGTCATAAAGGGATGGACATGGTCAGCAACAATACTCAGGCTGACATGGTGCTCAATTGGTACTAATGGGCCCAAAGTGTGCCAAGAAAATATCCCCCACACCATTACGCCACAACCACCAGCCTGAAACATTGATACAGGGCAGGATTCTGACCCTACCATTCGAATGTCGCAGCAGAAATTGAGAATCTTCAGACCAGGCAACGTTTTATAATCTTCTATTGTCCAATTTTGATGAGCCTGTGTGATTTGTAGCCTTAGTTTCCTGTTCTTAGCTGACAGGAGTGGCTCCCGGTGTGGTCTTCTTCTGCTGTAGCCCATCCACGTCAAAGTTGGAAGAGTTGTGCGTTGTAACAAGTGGTTATATGGGTTACTGTTGCCTTTCTATAAGCTCAAACCAGTCTAGCCATTTTCCTCTGACCTCTAGCATCAACAAGTCATTTGTGCCCAAAGAACTGTCACTCATTGGATATTTTCTCTTTTTCTGACCATTTTCTGTAAACCCTAGAGATGGTTGTGCGTGAAAATTCCAGTAGATCAGCAGTTTCTGAAATACTCAGACTAGCCCATCTGGCACCAACAACCATGCCATGTTCGAAGTAGTTAAATCACCTTTCTTTTCCATTCTGATGCTCTGTTTGAATTGCAGCAGATCGTCTTGACCATGTCTACATGCCTAAATGCATTGAGTTGCTGCCATATGATTGGCTGATTAGAAATTTGTGTTAACAAGCAGTTGGACAAGTGTACCTAATAAAGTGGCCGGTGAGTGTATTATATTTGAACTTTGCTGCTTGTTTCAGTAGGTCAATATTCAACACATACAGGAGTGCATGTGTGTCTTTTTTAAATAAAGAGCTTGTTCTGAAAACCTGGTTCTGATTCAGGTTGATTTGGGCATTAATTCCCTCATGGCTTTGGAAGAGCAGACGTTCATGGCCTTTCAAAGCCATTTGTTCAAATACATCCTGTAGAGTGCCATGATGATTTCTTATTCTGTTGTGTTTGGAGCAGTAGAGCGATTTATCATACCTGAGTTTCATGGCCGATATCGAATTTCGACTAGCATTAGCAACAGTCAGAGATTGGCTGGTACTTAAAGTAATAGTTCACATCCACCCAGTTCTGTCATTTACTCACCATTATGATACTGCAAAGTTGTATGATTTTGCTTTTCAGTGACTCAAAATATGTTTTGTGTTTAGCATTATTCCTAAATCATGTGTTTGTTTGTTTGCTTGTGTTGACAGAATAAACAAATTCACACAGGTTGGAATGACACAAGGGTGAGTAAATGAATAAAAAAATGATGAATCAATCCCCTTAACCCTTATGTGCTGTTGGGATGTTTTCATCCACTCTGGGGTGATTTTTGTGTCTTATTTGGCCATAACTTTTTCTGTTTCAGATGGCAGAATGATTTTTGGTAACAAATCTTATTTGAACATATTTTGAGAAAATGCTTTGACTTGTTTTTTTTGTTTTTTTTTTTTAAACTCAACAATACACTCTGGGCAAATTGACTACCCTTTGTTATGTTCAGGATGAAAACATCTAGTAAATTAAACTGCTGTTAAAATGCATCAGATATTTTTTTTTCCTTTTTTTTTTTTTTTTTGCATAAATCAGGTAATCAACCTCAACCTTGATCAAAACTACTAGATTGTTTGCTTATAAAATTACAGAATTTGAAATTTAATTGCCAAATTCATAATGATGGCTCTGATTTAGTTAAAAAAAAACACACAATGACATATTTTCAATATAAAAAGTAATTGTGGACTTGCATGGACATGTGAAACAACATTGCCTTTAATGGATTGTTTTTGATTGATTTAAATTTTTTTTTTTCTAATTTACTGTTGGTGGCTGTTTTTACCCCATTGACTTCCATTATAACCACATTGTTTCATTACAAAACCATAACACCGTATAAACATGCATTTTCCATTGTTGGTAGTTTTCCCTGTTGGGAAAAGGTAAACATTTTTTACGGTTGATAATCAGTAGACACTCTTAACCCAGATAGGCCTGTGCAAAAAAAAAGCTTAGTTTCTGGATTTTATATGGAGTATAACAGCAAATTAAAGTGTGTGTATGTGTGTCTGAGTGTATGAGAGTGACCTTTATGCGCTTAACTTGATGTGTCTGAGAAAATTAAAATGTGCATCTCAGCTCTCAGAACTACATGGAGTAAATAAAAACAAAGGCTGTGTATTTATGCACCATCAAATGTGGTTATGATGGCAGTCAATGGTGCAAAAGCAGCCACCAACAGTAAATTAGGAGAAAAAATGAAAATCTGACAATGCACCAAAGCCAATGATGTTACTAAGCGTTCACATGTCCAAAACTGTGATAAAAGGTAAAAAAAAAATCCAGTCCACAGTTAAATTTCTATTTAAAATACGTCATTTTGTGTGTTTTTTCACCAAATCAGTGACATCATTTGTAAACTTGGAAATTAAAGAGTTACAATCCTGTAGCTTTCTAAACAATTTAGTAGTTTTGATCAAGACTGAGGTTGATTAACAGATTCATGCAAAAAAAGAAAAACTTTTACTGCAGTTTAATTCATTTGTTTTCATCCCTAACATAACAAAAGGGTAGTAAATTTGAACAGTGCACAAGGGTTAATAAAGACGAAATATACATTATTTATTTTTATCTACAAATCTATTACATGTATACTGCATAATAATATCTATTTAGTTTAAATGTAGTACGCATTGAAAAGAAAGAATAAATGCAAAAAAATCAGCATATTGAAAATATTCCCCTTCTCTCTTTTATTGTTTGTCTCTCATTCTCTATTTAGCCACAACATTAATGCATGCAGTGGTAAATAAAGAGATGCGTTTTAATTGTGTCGTTGTCCTCCGAGTCTAAGATCCAATGAAACACTGTGTCTAATCTCATATTCACAGAGTTATTGGCCCTTCCAGATAAAGCCCAAGAGAACAACCTAGACACTGATGAACTGCTGTTTGAAGGTCTGAACACACATTGCTGTCGTTAAGACCACGAACAATGGCTTTCCATGCGGACTATTATCAGCAGAGGTGAGATGTTGAAAGCCGTGCCATTGGGAAATGGAGAACAAATGTTATTGTGTGTTAATTTGGCAGAGAATAAATATCGAATGGATTCCATTGTCAAATGCAAATATGTACATTAATACGCAAACAATGGGATAATTACACAAACACACAGGAATACAAGCAAAGAAAACAAAAGCAAAACACAAAAAGGATCCTTTCAAACGTAAAGTCATTCATCGCTGTTATATACAGTGGCACAAATCAACTCTGTTGAAGAAAAATGTCATTCTAATTGTAGTTTAGTGGAAATGACTAAAAAATTTCAGCCAGACTTTCAATTTATTCTGAAGGTCTGTCTGCACAGTCTTTTCCCCCCCGGCACATGCACTGTCATTATTTGTTTAGTGAACTTCTTTGTTTGATACCTGAAACAAGGTTCTGCACTGACAGTGTGACAGCAGAATGTGCATTTGTCTGCCTTTTCTATTCTGAATTCACTTTCCATCCTCGTCGTTCTGAAGATAAAATGCCTGATGTTAAAATTCATGAAGAACATCTTTGAACCATACGCAATCTTAGAGTGCAATACCTTAAAGGGGTAGTTCATCCAAAAAATGAAAAGAATCTTTTGGCCGTCCTCATGTCATTCCAAACCTGTATGACTTATTTTCTTCTAGAAACACAAATAATCCATTTGGAAGAATTGAGAACCTTTTTGTAAGCATCGAGACATTTTTCTAAATATCTTTTGAGAGACAGAAAGTCATACAGGTTTGAAACTACATGCGGGTAAATTAATAATACCATAATGTTCTTTTTTGGGGGAAACTTATCCCTATACATATAATATCAAATTTGAATCCAATATTGAATCCCAAATCATTTCTTATTCATTTCAGCGCTCACTTACAATAAATATTTTACCTATTAGCAGTGCATCACCCCTAGCGTCTGCTTAACAGCTGCAAGCCCATCGCATGCCCCATTCAATCTCAATAACACACTCACACATTACGAATGTTTCCATGAGCGCTAGTTTCCTTTTTTTCAGGATGTGTCATTCCAGAGTGATAATGAAAAGTGTTTCACTAGCATTTCAGAACAACCTCTGAATGACAACCGCAGCATCTCCCCAATGGAATTCCAACATGTTCCCAGCTAGTTTGACTTTCACTTTAAATTTTATCTGAAAGCAATTCTCACTGTTTAGATGAAAATTAGCACCTACCATTCAAACGTCCCACAAAGTCTCCCGAGGATTAAAGCGATGTAATCCAGACCTCCAGTCGCTATTGCAATAAACTCTCGGGTCTCTCTCACACATGCGGTCCTCTTCTCAATCACTCTCTGTAATGCGCTCGCCCTCTCGTTCTCTCTCTTTGGCTCTCTTTAACTTGCCCTTTCTCTCTCTAACACACTGTCTCTCTCTCTCTCATCTGAGCATTGTGCAGAGCTCTGTGAAAACAGAATGAGGGGGAGAGCAAAGCGCTTGCTGAATTCAGTATTCACCCCTGCAGTGTCAAGGGGACAGAAAGCGAGAGAGAGAGAGAGAGAGAGAGAGAGAGAGAGAGAGAGAGAGAGAGAGAGAGAGAGAGAGAGAGAGAGTCTGGCTGCTCATGTGAGCTCAGGACGGATGCTCTCAGTGCTGGGTGCCTGTGGGTGTCAGTGGCTGCTCGTCTGCCGTTACATCCCTCCCAGAGATTGGCTCTCCTCCCCCTTTAAATTGCCGGATTAATGCGGGTCCCACCAGTGCTAAACATAGTCAGTGTAGTCAGCTTTGCTGTGTTACCCTTAGGGGATCTAGAGCTTTTCAGTGAGCGAGCCGGCGGATTTTTGTCACATTCACTTGTTTGCTCATGGACATTGAATGTAGGGATATTCTCAAAATCCTAAAAATGGATTGTCGCTAATATACTTTTACTAATGCGTATGGCTTATTTTGAACAGAAACACACTCTGTTATTATCAATTAATAACTTTTGATGTATGAATCCCTTGGATGTGGATTGACCCAGTTTAAGAGACTTTTTGAAGTCTTTATTGCAGCGAGACAGGCTTTAAGGTGTAGGTGAAAAGTTTAGAGTTTGTGTACAATAAACCGCACATTTGATAGAATTCTCTAAACCAGAGATGCCCAAAGTAGGTCCTTTGATTTGGCTTGTCATCCCATCTGAAAAGAGAGGGAGAATGTTGGTGCTTGCGGCGAATGCCTTTGAAAGAAATCGTCATGATGAATTTTGAATTTAACATAATCTTTTGTTTCTTAGTTTACATTTTATCATTCGATTAATGTCACTGCGTCACCGCGCTATCCGCATTTCCTCCGGAGTTTTATGTAATTTCAGGTGTTTCATTTTTAATATATCGGTCTTAACTGCAGTTTGGCACTTACTTTCATTCAGGAACATTTCATGCACGCCCCCGAGACAAACGAGATATTGAATGCGAGTATGAACTGCTGGAAGAGTGTTGTTTTAATTAGATACTGCACGCCGTATGGGAAAAAAAAAACTCAGCATTTCATGATGCAGGTGTCTGTGGTCCTTCACTGACTCGGTAGGTGCAGAGAATAGTGTCAAACAGCTGTGTGTGTATAGATTATCCTATCGCAAAATGTGGCAAAAATCCTACACGATGGAAATAGTTTGATTAAGGTGATCACTTGTCTGTACTGCACTCAAAATTGTGACTAATATTGGCATAATCCACATGTCTTAATCATACCTGTCAACCTTCCCGTTTTTCCCGGGATTCTCCCGTATTTTACAGTTCTATTCTGCTATCATCCCGTAAAGGTATTTTCCCGTATTTCTCCTCTATTTTCAGCCTTTCTCTGAAGAGTGGCAATAAACATTAAAGAGCAGAGCCTCCCTATACGCAACCCATACCGCCAAACCACCAGGGGCCGCCCTTTGCTCTTTAATGTGAGTCTGTTCTGTGCTTTTGCTTTGTTTAGGCATGAAAACACTTTGAAATAAATATAAAAACGGCGGGATTCCCTTTCTTTTTATTACAGGTGCCGTCTCCCCTTCATATGCAATCCTCAAAACAGTCATATAGCGGTGCATGACTGTTGGCTGACGTGCTCCATAGTGATAAATAGAGGCTGTTTTCCAAACAGAATCTGTACTCGTGATTTGAAGCGGAGCAAAAGTCTGGGTTTTGGGTGTGTGTTTAAACAGACATATACACATAATTAATAATAATAATAATATGTAAAGATGTCGATCTTGGTGGGGTTTTTTTTTCAAACACAACAAATTTCGTCCTAAATGAGCATAAAAAGTTAGGAAGCAATCGAATGCTTTCTTTATTTGTAGATGGTTGCATTTCGAAAGTGACACCTCTGTTATTTAATGTAATCAAACGAAAAATAAAAATCTAAATAAATAAGAGATTCATTCACTGCTCTTTAATCAGAATGTGTAAGTTATACAGTGAAGAAACCGCTAATGAGATTTGATAGCTTGATTTTATTTCATTATAATAGCTATTAATTTTAATAAGCTAAACTGTTTGCTAATGTATTTGCTGCTAATGTATACTATTTATTTTTTCTTTTGTAAATAACAATAATAAAACATATTACTGACCATTTAACCGTTTATTTACAACGAAACAGCTCCAAATTAACATATTTAGTAATTTGGGGATTTTTTAGGGGGGGTCGGCGTCGTGTCAATCCCTTATTATGGTGGGCATATCCCTTATTTTCACATCCCAATGTTGACAGATATGCATAATTCAATTTCTGTTTAGTTCGATTATGACTTTCGTCGGGTTAAGGTAATCAAAAAATCGATGTTTACATGGTAGACTCTTAATCAAAGTATTGTCTTAATCGTATTAAAATCAGATTATTGGTGTCCATGTGAATGTACTAATTGTTCATTTATGTTTGATGTGTTTTTTGCACAAAGAGTGATACTCTGTTCCAATTGCCCTACATTAATATAATATTAATGACATATTCAGAATTGTATAAATAATTAATATTAAAATGCATTCTAATAATTTTAACAAAATACATACACTGCAACAAATGTTGGGTTCTACACAATCAGTTTGTGTAGAGACAATATGAAGGAATTAAGGAATTAACTTATATATGTTTTTTTTTACAAAATCAAGTGGATTGAACATAAAACAATTCATTTGTCCCAAAGAAAACTCAAGAATTTCCTAGAAAATCTTAGAAGAAAATTAACAAATTCTTTTTATGCTTCAAACTATTCATTAAATCAATAAACAAAAATTAAGATATTTAATTTACTTTGGATATTTTGTACATTTAACACAACATCTTAAGCAGCACATTTATTAGTGAACAGCCCTGCGGCATTTTCTCAAGTCGCATATCATAAAACGTGTTAATGTCCATTTTAGCATCTCACATTAGGGATTTACAGTGTTTTATTTATATGCATGGTCCATATCTCACAGTACTCAACCACAGAAGACACATTCAGCTTGAGCAAGCAAACATAAAAAGAAGTGCTTGAGGTGAACGCAAATTAATGCTCAGTGTGTAAACAGCAAAATGGACTTTAAAGCCATCTTTGCTTAATGGAGTAAAAGTGTGCTGACTCTGGGTAGTTTACACCAAGACAGAACACAACATGCACACATGCAAAATTGCTAAATACCTCTTCCTACAACCTAGTAAGCAGTTAAACAAGCCACCATTATCTTCAGTAATTGGACCATTAAGTGAGACTCTAATCCCAGTCTGGCTTTCCATTTACTTACAACCTACGTATGCAAAGCCATCGAGCATGCTAATAGTGTGGCTGAAGCGCACAGAGTGTGGTTATTTGTGTTTCTGGGTTTCCTCATCACAAACACTTTACCTTAATGTACTGGCGGACAGGCATTGGCGTGAATCCCCGAGTCTGATCATCCTCGGAGCAGATGGCATGGCAAGCTTCCATCCTGAGTTAGACTAAGAGATAATCCTCCCAGCACATGGTGGGCTTTAACAGAGAGACACTTTTTTTGGAGCGAGGGGAGTCCAAGTGTGGGGGTGGAGAATCTCTAAAGTCCTGCAAGCTTCAGTAGGCCAAACTATCAAGGTGTTGAGATCATCCAGGCCTCCAGGTGCGAGTCAAGCTTCTGCTGGATACGGTCTGTGATCTCTTAACTACTCACGCACATATCGAAAGAGACAGATGTGAACATATTTGCCTGTTTACACCTGTAATCCATGCGGATTCAGTGGGTTAATGAATGTCTTCTGAAGCATCGATGGGATTTTGTATGAAGGATTTCCATATTTAACATTTTAAAATAAGCTTTTATCATTGGCTTCCGGGCAACTGCATTTTTACAGGAGAGTTGAAACATTATGTATGATGTAGAATGTAGGCATAGCAGATGGGAATGGAGACATCACTTCAGAAGGCATTCGTTTACATATTGAAGTTGTATAGGTTATTTTATGATGGATGGATGTGGTTTTTGAGCTTGAAACCTTGGACACCATTCTCTGTAATTACAAAGCTGGGAGGAGCCAAGATTATATAATGTTACTCTGATTTTGTTTACCTGAAAGAAAGTATTTCTACTGGACATTAACACTCACCATCCACTTTATTGGTACACCTGTCCAACTGCTTGTTAACACAATCTTCTAATCAGCCAATCACAGGGCAGCAACTTAATGCATAGATCCATCCTGCCTTGTATCAACGGTTCAGGCTAGTGGTTGTGGTGTAATGGTGTGGGGGATATTTTCTTGGTACACTTTGTGCCCATTAGTACCAATTGAGCATCATGTCAATGCCACAGCATGCCTGAATATTGTTGCTGACCATGTCCATCCCTTTATGACCACAGTGTACCCATCTTCTGATGGCTACTTCCAGCAGGATAACGCATCATATAATAAAGCGTAAATCATCTCAGACTGGTTTCTTGAACATGACAATGAGTTCACTGTACTCAAATGGCCTCCACAGTCACCAGAGCTTAATCCAATAGAGCACATTTGGAATGTGGTGGAATGGGAAATTCGCATCATGGATGTGCAGCCGACAAATCTGCAGCAGCTGTGTGACGCTATCATGTCAATATGGACCAAAATCTCTGAGGAATGTTTCCAGTACCTTGTTGAATCTATGCCACGAAGGATTAAGGCAGTTCTGATGGCAAAAGGGGGTCCAACCCGGTACTAGTACGGTGTACCTAATAAAGTGGCCGGTGAGTGTAGGTCCAAATTACAGTTTCTGTGCAGCTTCCATACAAATTGTAAATTCTATTGTGTCTGGGATTTGAATCTGCGACCTTTCGATCCCAAGTCCAACTCTTACCATTAGGCTATAGCTATCTGCATTATTGAATAAATACCACAAATACAATTTAAACAAGTCTTAAATGCTTATGTTCATATGGATGACTTTTCCCGAGAGGTCAGTTTGCTTGGTAGCTCACCTTGTAGAGTGTTGTATTTAGGATACGGAGGGGACTGGATTCATGTCTGGTGAAAGATGGTTCCAGAAACCTACATATGATAAAACGTAGCCCAGTAAAGCCTGATTTATACTTCTGCATCAAGTGATCGGCATGACCCATGGCACATGCCTTGCTCATTGTCGTGAATTTATACTTTTGTGCGTTCTTTGTGTTGCTCTGCAATAACACTTCTGAAACGCTAGCTGGCAGTAGGTTTTTATGTTCCTGTGTCGAGTTTCTTCGATGTTGTGTTGTTTTTTCTAAACACTATCTTAACGTAGAAGTAGCTCAAACTCACTCATTTCGAGGCGGGAACTGGCGGACGTGCAACAACTTTCATCATAAGTTAAACGCATAACAAAACTTTCCATCTGGACCTCATTCACAGAACTCGACGCTTGTAAACACTCACTCCAACGGGTTCCCATGGCTCTCGGTCCCGCCCGCACTCGTCAGCTCTACCAAGCCGACCAATGACGTGTAGTTACATTTTTTGAGAGGTGCACATCAGCAACATCGACGGCCATGGTAAGGGCTATGCGTCCACGTGCAGGCTGCGCCGGAGCATACTTGTGCGCTTGACACAGAAGTATAAATCAGCCTTAATGCATTTGAGATTCACACAAATGTCGACAGTGACCTCTGGTGGATTTGTTATCACAAGATGCAAGGAAACATCAACATATTTCACAGTTTCTAAAAAATGAAGTACACCATTGTCTTCAGAGCTTGGTCACCCTGTATGTTTTAATTATAAATTGAATTAGAACATTTTGCACTGCACTATCTTCTCAGAGGACTCTGTCATGCATGATACATCATACCATGCTTGCTGGTCAGTGAGTTTGTCCTCCTGCTTGGTTAACTTCAGATAGGTCACACAGGTCAGCTCATTCAACTGCACACACCTCATGAAATTCAGGCCGACAGCTCCCACACTTGACATGACATGTTTAAAAATGATCGGGAGTTCATGAAGCCACTTGGTTTGGCTGGCCTGTAAGTTTCTCTCATGCAGTATGAGCCTCAACCATATGTGCATCAAGGCAACTTCTCCCATTTTAACTGCATAAGCTCATACAACAGCAAAATATCACACTGTTTATGCCCACCATAAGGGTCTTAACTAAAGACATGATTAGTCCCTTTATTAAATATGAGTGTGGTTTATTATTCATTCATTCATTCATTCATTCATTCATTCATGTTCTTTTCGACTTGGTACCTTTATTAATCTGGGGTCACCACAGCGGAATAAACTGCCAACTTATCCAGCATATGTTTTACGCAGCGGATGCCCTTCTAGCTGCAATCCATCACTGGGAAACACCCATACATTCTCATTCACACACATACACTACGAACAATTTAGCTTACCCAATTCACCTGTACCGCATGTCTTTGGACTTGTGGGGGAAACTGGAGCACCCAGAGGAAACCCACGTGAACGCGGGGAGAACATACAAATTCCACACAGAAATGCCAACTGAACCAGCCAAGGCTCGAACCAGCAACCTTCTTACTGTGAGACGATCGCGCTACTCACTGCGCCACTGCGTCGCCCGGTTTATTATGATTATTTTTATTATTTAAATTCCACTCCCTATATCCTGCTAGAATATGCTGGGTGCATTTTAAGACCATTGATAATGTGACAATTATTATTTCATAAAATGATAATGTGTATTCTTTCTTAATACTCATAGGATGACTGCAGGGTGAGTAAATTATGGCATAAATAAAATGTTTGGGGGAACTATTCCCTAGACAGGGAACTATTTGGTTGGGGAACTGAAACCAAAATGAGCAGTCTCATTTTCAGTGATGTTGAAAAGTACACAATTTTTACCATCTGAACTGAAGCATACTGAAAATAACATCAAACGAGCAAAACAGGCATAAAGCACCCACACATTTGGATTTGTTCTGAATGAAACAGACACTTGAGTATTTGTATAGGGGCATTTCTCACACACCGCTTGTTTCAATTATGCTTTAAATAAATTTGTTTAGGCTTGACATTCATAATAAATGTTGTTTGTAATGTCACCTAAAATTACTGTTTGTTTCATGCTTAGAAAATGTTTCAGTTTATTCAGTGCTACTTTAGTGATTTAGATCTTGAATGGAATGATAAAATGGGACCTATATATTTATGTGCCTCACACAAGTTTTTCTCTTAACAATGCAATGTTGATCTGGTGTGACTTATTGGACTTATTGTCAAATGTCACTTTTTTTTTTGTTAAATATTATATATTAGTATACCATATTTAAAATCAACAACATGTGATTTTTGTTTCCATTGCTAACTTGCAGTAATAAAATCCAGATTGGGTTTATACAATGTCATAATACCATGATAAACAATTTTTCCTATATCTCAGAGCTTTCACCTCATATGACATCTGTACTGCATGTCATTTTGAGTCATGCAAATTTGCAGATTAATGTGTGTGAGTGTGTGTGTTTGTTTGTGTGTGTGTCTGAGCCCTATTTTGGGGACAAATGTATACCCAGAAGTGAGATAAACTTGGCAAATTCTCCTTTTGGAGGTTGACAATTGTAAAGGTTTTATCAAAATAAACAAAATTATATATTTAGTGTTACAATTTTAAGAAACACCTATTCTCTAATAGTTAGTTTTGTCCTCAGTTTACTGACAGTAGGCAAGGAATGCTTTGTAATTACTAATATACAAGTAATATGTTAGTAATATGCATGTGACAACGCAGCTGCAGTAGTTATATTTAAATACCAGTTCATAAATTTGCATTGACTATTTAAACTGAATGTAAAAATTCAAATTTCCTTTGTTTTTGCCTTTGTTTGCTGTTTAAAGTTAAATGTTTATTGAACTTACAGAAAGATAGAAAGACAGACAGACAGACACATTGTACAAACAGATATAGTTTGAGGATTTAAGATTTGAATGTGTTAATCAAAAATGATGAAATGTATATTACATTTTTTATTTTTTTATTTTTAATCAACAAAAATAGTAAACAAACCAAAATAAAAAATAAATGTAATGTAAATGTAAAATGTAATTCAATTAAATAATTAAATAAATAAATGCACATTAGAATGATTTTTGAATGGTCAAGTGACATCAAAGGCTTCGTCATGACACTTTTTTAAAATATAAAAAAATATAAAACACTCATTTTAAAATGTGTCAATTAGGGCTGGGCGATTAATTGAAAAGTAATCGAAATTGTCATTCAGAACCTAGAATTGACAATTTTTATAGGACAAATTTTTCAATTGCTTTTCTTGCCGCATGTGGAGTCACATGACCCCATTCTGTTAAAGGCTGAGGTGGATTTATATTTCTGCAGCCACTTTGCAGCCACATCTGATCTCTGGTCAAGTAGGACGATGGACCCATTCTTGAGCCTTACTTTGCACTACATTGACAATGATTGGAAGCTGCGCTGAGATACCTTGAGATGGCATATTTTCCATTACATTCAAATTATTATTTACGTAAAATAATTATTTTCTAGGCAACGCAGTGGCGCAGTAGGTAGTGCTGTTGCCTCACAGCAAGAACGTCGCTGGGTCGCAGGTTCGAACCTCGGCTAGGCTGGGTCAGTTGGCGTTTCTGTGTGGAGTTTGCATGTTCTCCCTGCGTTCACGTGGGTTTCCTCCGGGTGCTCCGGTTTCCCCCACAGTCCAAAGACATGCAGTACAGGTGAATTGGGTAAGCTAAATTGTCCGTAGTGTATGAGTGTGAATGAGTGTGTGGATGTTCCCAGAGATGGGTTGTGGCTGGAAGGGCATCCACTGCGTAAAATCGTGCTGGATAAGTTGGCGGTTCATTCCACTGTGGCGACCCCGCAAGGGACAAAGCCGACAAGAAAATGAATGAATGAATGAATTATTTTTTATTTTTATATGAAAAACACATATAATAATTTATTTTGTTTCCAAAAGTGCAAGTTATTTATTTTCACTTTTTTATAAGAAAAAAAGAGACAATGTAGTTTTGTTTTAGGCAATGTGTGTTTTCATTTCAGTTGTTCAACATTGATGTTCAATGAATGATCATTGGTAGAAGATACTGTGTGTTTCCTTCATTCCTGAACGCCATTCAGAAATCTCTCACCTATAATTTGTGAACATATTTACTTTACAATACCTGTCAGTGAACGATGAGGGCAAAAATATAAAATAAATAATTAAAATAATGGTTCATTAATTGTTAAAATATTCAATTAATCGAGATTTGAATTTTAGGCCAAATCGTCCACCCCTAGTGTCAATATTGCACAATATTATATTTTTTACTTCTCATTCATTCATCCATTCATCAATTCATTCATACATACATTTGTTCATTTATTTATTTTCTTTTTCTGCTTTGATTATTTCTGTTGTCCACATTTTTGAGTCAATAAAATTTAAATGTATGATGAAAAAACATTGATTCAAAGCATTTTACCTTTATCAGCTGAATTTTATTTGAGATATATATTTCATATATTTAGCTTCCTGCAATTTATATTCAAAATCCATGGGATGTTGCCAGTTAAATTCAAATGAATAGAAAAACAACAGTTTTTTTGGCTCAAGCCTAAACCTTGATGAATAGGGGTAGGATACAGAAAAAATAATTATCTGCGTTAAAGAAAAAAGGAAAAAAAATGTCCACCATGATAGGAAAACAAATGTGTGATTGTTTTGCTTGGGGAGTAGTGCGGGGCTCTGAGCTCTATCACAATAACAGGTTGTTTGGCAGTTTTCCTCGTCCATTCTCTCATTAATGAACATTATTAAATGCTTTATTGTGCAGCAAAGACTTCAATGTCAAAACTGTTTCACGTAGCTGCGGTGGGGGGATTCAGCATAAAGTTGTGACAGATGGGTAGGGATATCATCTCAATAAGGGTATTTGAAAGACAATCCGTTGCATTGCGCATGAAAAACCACATACAATTTATCAGACAGGAGAGGGAGAAACACAGTAATTTTAAGATTTCCCCTGTGCTCCTTCCATCAGATGGCATCTGACAGCGATGGTTCATTTCTCTAGTGAACGGAGATCCATTTGGAGCTTGCTGTGATTCAGTTCCTTTGAGAGAAGAAAAGGTTTGGAGTCCGAGCGCAGTATCTGAGGGGCGCAGGAGGAGCGAAGGAGACCACCTTCAGACCCCATCAACCCTGTCGCGCTCGCCGAACAGTCTGCTTCCACTCTGATAATTTGACCGCTGAGGTGCCATCATTGGAATGCATGAGAGAGGTCTATTTTCTCGGCCAGTCTATTTCCCTTCACTCTCTTTACATCAAGAGCTCTTTAATTTGTTTCGGCCTCGTCACTTCACACACAGTCAGCCTGCATCTATTCAGTCTCATTAGATACACAACCGCAGCACTTGACCATGGCCGCTTGGCCATCTTTTTGAGTTAGGTGAGAGACTTAGTCTCACAAACTCGATTTTCTGGAACTCAATGAGTCTTGGTGCATTCTCTCCACTCGTGCACGGTAAATTGGTTATTTGTAGAGGAAGAGATTTCACCTGACCTCATTTCTGGCCGTATATTTGGTATATGGGATTAAATCAATCCCTTGAGATTTATCCAGTCATTTTACATGAGGCTCACCTGTGAGGAAACTGGAGGAAAATGTGTTTATGGGGGTTGAAGAGAAGTTGGGGCAAACTCGGAGGAAACGCAGGCATTGGTTGTCAGAAAGAGCTATTTTTATAGATTCGGTCTGTATGCGAGAATAATGTTGTGTTGACAGGTGCCATTTACTGTGATGGGGCGTATGGAAATCAGCACACGGCTTTACTTTCCTCTTTGAGGCGAAACTAATGTAAGACTTTGGAAGGATGTTAAAAGGCCAGCAAAAGGAACTTCAAAGGGCTCCCTAATGGATTGCACAATATTGTACTATAGGTGTTAGATTGACGAGACCTGGTGATTCTGAGTGCTGGGATGTGTCTTGATTTACACCAAGAATAGAAAGCAAACAACTCTGAGGCAAAAGCTTCATGACATGATCTTTCTTTGAAACATATGGAGTGCCTGCAGCAGTCGGACAAAACAATAAACCAGAGGATTACTGAGAGTTTAACCTGTGTTTGTGGGTAGGGCGGTGAAGCCTGGCTCTTTTGTGACAAAAAAAATGTAAATAAAAAAGTGTTTTAAAGAAAACTTAGGGCTGTGCGATATTGCAGAAAAAAATAAAAAATCACGATATCATGTTTCATATCATTCAATTTCGATAATTATTGAATATTTTTTAACAATACATTTAGGGATATTAGAATTTGTTTTATTTAATAACTTTATTTTAATTTACCAACATTATTCAGGCAAATAGTTTTAATAGTCAAAAACAAAACTATTTAAACAAAATATCTCTTTATAATAAAATAAACATAGTGTTAAAGAGACTCTTAAACTTGATAATGTTTCAAAGTGTGTGCAAAGGTAAAGTGTAAATGCTGAACAATCAAAGCAAACTTTAAGATGTGAATAATGATACAGTAAACTTCAAACCAGGGCTGTGCGATTAATCGGAATAGAATCGCAATTGCAATTTGAAACGTTGCGATTATTGAATCACAAGAGGCTGCGATATGAAATATATATGTATTATTTAATTCCCCCCTCCCAGAGCAAATGCGTGACTGCCTTCAGTGTGTGACAGTCTTACTAACCAATTGAGTGAGCACACTTTCATCCTGCCCAATTAAAATTGCGCAATCGAACTATGCGGAACTCCCACTATAAAAAATAAAGAAAACAAACAGGAAAGCGCGGACAAGTGGGATAATGGCATCTGCTGCTTCAGAAGAATTAGTTAGGTAATATGGGAATATTTTGGTTTCAAACTCACAGACACAAGAGCTGTCGCAGAATTGTTGCCATGGCTTACAAAATATTGAGCTGAAGCTTGACTACAAAATTAAATCACAAATCAAATCGCAATCGCAATATCTGTCAAAAATAAAAAATCACAATTAGATATTTTCCCCAAATCACACAGCCCTACTTCAAACTCTGTAAACAAAACAAATTATAATAATCAAATCTGAGCTTTCAAGTAAAGGAACCAGCCATCATTATTCAAATACATATTGCAACATTACAAATTGTGAAGTTGA
Source organism: Danio kyathit (assembly GCA_903798195.1). NCBI lineage: Eukaryota > Metazoa > Chordata > Actinopteri > Cypriniformes > Danionidae > Danio > Danio kyathit. Next base: position 33,643,247 of record LR812520.1, on the reverse strand, counting down.
ATGACTATATTACCCTCTACGCTAAAAAAACTTTCAGATGGCAGTGTTTCCTCTAGGATTTTTTCCAGCTGTGGCGGCAGGATATTTACACGGATGTACCAACTACCTATGGGTGTTATTTCAATGACACATGTTGTGAGCGCATTTATGTAACACGAACATGCAAATCTCTGCTTGCGCGCTGATTTCCTCTGTTCGTGCACAACTTTACACCCTGAAATATATGCTGCTCAAGTGCGATTTAGTGCGTTTATGTGACGAGTACATCTCCAACATTTATTAGATTTGCTAGGAATATTTATGAATGTCTCCGGTAGACCTACAGAGCGGCATTAATGCATCCTGAAGTAAAGTGAAACAGCTGAATTAGCTGAACAGTCCTGAAGTAAAGTGAAACCGCTATAAATTCCAGCCAGATAAAGTCATTGTATGCAGGACTATAGACCTTTATCTATAGAGTATAATTATGGAAACTGTGTTCATCTTAACTTAAAGCTAAGCCGTGTTTGCTGGTCTCACGTCTCACGTACGCACCTGTCAGTCAGCATGTCACCGTAAAGGGTTAAACAAATAACGCACAGCACTACTACGGTTAAAGAAAAGTTTTCGCTGTTATAATTCACTTACCTTTTAATACGTTTTGGTGCGATTATAACCTGCTATTAAAAACAACAACAACAATGACTGAATGTGTTGAATGGGAAGCTCTAATATAGCCGTGGCGGGATGAATTTTGGTGTGGCGCCCCGCCATGGAAGAATGAATGTAGCGGAAACCATGGATGGGGAGCTAGTGGCTGGCATGCACAAGAAAAGAAAGAAAAAGCTACTCTGGCGCCATCCTTACATCCTTTTTCTTTTACAATCTCCTCACTGCTACTAGTCACCGCACTCATTCTCGCATGTGTTTTTATTATGACCTGAAGTGACAAGCGAGAGTACGTGGTTCCCTTGACCATTTACAATTTGCTTTGTGCTCGAGAAAAGTAAAACGCACTGTAGGGTTTGAAACGCTGTGTTTGTCTGAGGTAATTAGTCTGCCATTACTGAAATGTGTATTTTCCATACAAAGTGTGAAGCAGATTGTTTAGCTCTACTTGCTTGAATCGCGGTGTGATCGTGGCTTTCGGAAAAGTTCAGATGATTTTAACTCGGTGTGGCTGGAAACTGTCCACGCTTTGCGTGCGCGCCGGTTGTACAACATTTGCGCGTTTCTCCCATAAGCGTGTCATACAAGTCACCTGCCTCCATTGGAAATGACAAACTTACACCATAAACTTATTGGCACTGCTTCCAAGGTGCGCGCTCAGCAGCCACATTTTAATAAAACTATAGCGCTTCATACCGAAACTTCATACCAAATCTTTTTTTTATCGATATTGACAATAGTCAATAAATATGGATACCGATTTTATTGCCCAGCCCTAAAACAATGTATACAAAATCACACACAAAAATAAATAACCAATTTCTTAATTATTTAAAAGGATAATTCTTTGAAAAACGAAAAAAGTGCTGTTAAATTATTTAATTTAGGCTTTTGGTCATGTTTCATCAGTTCATTCATGTTATGAATTTGTTGAGGATTGTTTGGCATGTAGATTCAGCTTAAAAAAATGTTTCTTGCACACACCAATCGTTTCACTTCATAAGACATCCGTGTGTCATCAGGAGCAACTGCCATTAATTGTTTTTGCCTGAATTGTTTTTGGACTGTCATAGTGCCAGTGTGTTGACTTGCATCTTATGAATCATCAGGGAGCACATCTTGTCCTCTAAAGATCTGCCCAAGTAAAGATGGCCTAAGGCTGAGTAAATTAATAGCAATTTTTTTTTCATTTTTAGGTGAACTATGCCTATAATTTTCAGATATAATTAGTAAGATATTCTTAACCTTTCTTTATTTTTCTTTTTACTTTCAAGTCAGGAGTGTGCCAGACACCCAGGTGGGTGCATCTGAGTGAATACAAACATACTTCAGCAAACATGATGCCTCTAGGAGAAGCACTGCTGAAATCTTGGGTAACCATGCTTGTCTTTTTTTCCCTTCTTTTTTCTTTTCATTTTTCTTTCTTTTTTTCTGTCTGTCTGAATGCAGTAAACAGAATGAGACATCAGACAGTGAGTATCAGAAAGCAATTATGCATTTTAGGCCTGTTTTCAATTCTATTTTATAGTATATACCACTACCACTACACCCACCTCTTCTCTTTGCCCTTGAAACAAAGTGTGGAAAAAAGGGATGAAGATGTTTCCCTAAAAATGGGACACCACTACTACATCCGTCCATGTCATCATATGTCATTGTTAGCTCATACTTCATACAATAGGCGACAATGTCATCTACAGTATTGTGAGGTATGGTAGTCACACCAAAATGGGCACAGTAACATTTAGCAGACTACTCACACCAAAGGTTGTATTGTGCTGTATTTGAACTTTAAAAAAAGAACACATTTGTTTTTAGCTCAACTGTATGAGCCTCTTCATATGTCCAGAACATCTGACTGGTGGATCATGTTGCCAAAGCATGAAACTCTACTGTGTATTTATACTGCACAATGTGCATAGGCATGTAACCACAGGAAAACAACATCATTGTTAGACCAGACATAATGTAAAAAGCAAATTCTCTGCCACTAGACTTTTTTTGACAGGGTATTCTGTCAAATCATTGCGTATTAGAAATATGTTGTGGGACTATCTGTAGTGGCTATTATAAGACACTATCTTTAGCAAAATGAAGCAATTAAAAAAATGTTTATTTGAAAAGCATGAGCGTAAAACTGTTATGGATGTAATAAAACATGCTTGATGGTAATAAAAATCCCTATTAATATAAAGAACATTTTCAGTTTCTTTGTTTTCTTGGGCAGCCATGTTGCAGCTGTAGCTAGTGTATTCAGAGAAACTTGTCATACTTCTTCATTTGCATGTTTTCCAAAAAAATTTAGTTTGAAGGGCACTTCCCCTCACCTCTACACCTCCAACCACAAGAGGGAATTGAGGAAATTGGAAGGGCAGAATTAGAATTGGGACTTAATACTGTAAGTCTGTTGAATAAATTGAATAATTGTTATATTAGTGAAGTGTTCTGATTTTCTAAACAAGTTGTAGATTTGATTGAATAAGTTGAATAATTGTTATATTAGTGAAGTGTTCTGATTTTCTAAACAAGTTGTAGATTTGTTTTAAACAAGTTGTAGGTTTGAGTTTTAATTCACATTAATTTGAACATGTTTGAGTTAGTGGTTAGCACTGTTGCCTCACAGCAAGAAGGTTACTGGTTGGAGTCTTGGCCAGTTGGCATTCCTGTGTGGAGTTTGCATGTACTCCCCGTGTTCGTGTGGGTTTCCTCCAGGTGCTTCGGTTTCCCCCACAGTCCAAAGACACGCGATATAGGCGGTACATGTAAAACAAAACTGTCCGTATTGAATGAGAGCATGTGTGAATGCATGCCAGTACTGGGTTGTGGCTGGAAGGGCATCCACTGCGTTAAACATATGCTAGAATAGTTGGCGGTTCATTCCACTGTGGTGACCCCTGATAAATAAGGGACTAAGCTGAAGGAAAATGAATGCTTGAATGAATATTTACATTTGTTAGGGATATTTTTTTTTTTCATGAATTCGGCTACACTATTGGTGCTTTTTTTTTGGATTAAAATACATTTCTGAATCATAATCAACTGATTGATTGCTGTTACACTTGTTACCTTGTATGCTTTTTTATTAACCAAAACTTAACTTGTTTAAAAGAGTTTGCTTTTTTTGTTGTTTGTTTGTTTTTGTATTTTTTTTATCTGACAGTTTTGGATTTCTTAGAAATTTGTTTGAAAGAGTGATTGACTGGCCTTGAATGTCTCTGATTCACCAATGACGAGTTCAGACTGCATGATTTTCAAAGTAGTCATGTCACGGATGTTTTCACACTGCATGACTATCCGGGTTAGCGTTCTGTCGGTGCTGTGTTTACACTGTAGGATGGATCGGCGACAGGAGAGTTCACACTGCATGACTTTAAAATAGGAGGAATCATAGACAACTTTGTCCAAGCTACATTCACAACCAAACAAACGCGAGAAGTGACATGGAAACAACGCAAGGTCACGTAATATATTTTGTTATTAACTACATAATGGAAAAAGAAGGCTTTAGAAACTTGTGTTGCTATTTTGATATTGCTTCGATGACACGTCAAACAGACATGGGTGCTCCTGAAAAAAATACACTAGTTTTCCTCCATTTCTTGGGTCCAAATAAGCTGAAAATGAGCCCTTTTAACTTCTCCCCCAGCCTCCCGCTGGCCTGCTAGTGAATGCTGCCCTCTCATTGGCTGTAGGTGATCGCGGATGTTATTTTCAGTCAGAAAACATTTCACACGGCATGATTTGAATCGCCGACAGCTCCAGATATTTAGCACGCCAAATATCTCATGGCTGTCTGCGACTCATCGGCGATTCTCTCATATCTCGTCCTTGATAGTTCATACTGTGTGATTGACACTCGCGTGCACGAGCACCGATTTGCCTTTGATTTTAGGCATTTGTCGGTGATTTCTCAAAACCTGTTGGCGAGTCAAAATCAGGGCAAAAATCATGCGGTCTGTACTCGGCATAAAAGAACCACTTTAAAAGAGTCATTTATTTGTAAGTCAGACTACATCGGTTATGCAATATGTTTGTAATTCACTATGAAGTAATTGTTGTAGAGAGTCATTTATTCATTAATCAGACCAAACTGGCCGTGTGGTATGTTTTTGATATCCTGCAACTTTCAAGATTTAAAGAGTTATTAGTTCACATCAAATGTTTTTGATCCACTTAAAAGAACTACTTTTAAAGAGTCATTTGTTCATGAATCCGACTACACCAGTTGCTAAAAAGACTTTTTGCTTTTTAAATGGACTTCACGGATTGTAAACTATTATTGCATGCAGCCCACAAGGACAACTAATATTTCCATCCATTTTTCGAGTTGCGTTTTCTCTTATCTCATTCTCTTTAACTGCAGAGTAAAGTGTGATTTTCTTTCATTCAGCTGTGGTGGCACGAATTTACACTCCCCCTCACAATTAATCAGAAAATCTATAAGCTATATTTTTTCCCCAGCTCTGCATTCTAAGCATAATTTGTGGTTGAAGCTACAGTTGACTGCAAAAGCACCTACAAATGTATTATTATTTGGTAGCATTGGAGCGGGTGTATCCCGCAGGGGTGGGATGGCAGGTTGGTGATGGTACGATGATTCTTACTCACAGAGCACAGCAATCAGGGCTGCCCAAAGAAACCGTGCAGACAAACCGCCTCTTTCAGTTGATGCATTTAGCTGATGCATCGTGCATCACAATCAGCCATGCCAGAGATGAGACGGCACAAAGCAACTCACCGAATCATCAGCATGTCGTGCCAATGTCTTTGCGCAACACATTCTCTGCAACAGTTAGCGGATATTGAAAGCAAACAGTGGAACAATGCTTGCCAAACTGTAAACACTAAGCTTAGATAATTGCTTCTATAGCTGGCAACGAAATAAGGACACGTCAGATACCGCAGGGGACATCGCAGTGACTGCACAATTAAATCAACCTTCTTGTCATCCATTCACTACTGTGCTTCACATGTTCCATCGTACAGTATACTAGGCTTAAATTGTATATCTTACACTGTGTCCTACAATGAGGTCTTTAGTTTTATGGGCACAGTCTGCTGACTGATAAATTGGCAATAGCTGGACAAATGCAGGGTTGACTGCTAGTTTCATTCAGTGCTATCATTACGACATCATTCTGCTGTAAAACGAACCTTATTGCTGAGGAAATATAACTACTCTAAACCCGTTTGTTGCAGGAATATGTTGTACAATTGTTGTTCCAGTGGTGATATCAAAGAGCATGTCTCAGAAACGCAGCGAGGTATTAGGAGGAGCACATTCAATGGAGTAATTTCGCATCTGGCTATAGCTGCAGTTGAGGCCCAATTATAAGCTGTAGATTTGGACTGGCCTGATTCTCTGATGTTAGAAACTGCACTGGTAATGAAGCAGGGAACATCAAACGGAATGTCAACTAAGCAGATTGGAGGACTCGCCAAATTTATATAAAGTATGCATATGTACAGTATATATTACACACACTACAATTCAAGTCAGGAGTTGTGGTCGCCTTTGCTGTCTGGGGCTGCATTCCTTGGTGTGAAAAAATAGTCAAATATCATTATAATTGTTTATTGTTATTTTTTTAAATTCTGTATTATATATATATTTGTTTTATGTTTGTGTGTGAAGGTTTACATGAGGGGTGGGCAATTAATTTTTCCAAGGGGCCACATTAGACACTGGGGTGGTTTCTATGTTAACTGGACTAATCTAGCACGTTCACACTGCAGGCAAATGTGGCCCGAATCAGATTTTTTTGCCCACATGTGACTCAGATCTGTTTTTGTCTTGACAGTGTGAACAGCCCAAACTGCGTAGAATCTGATCTTTTTAATTCAGATTTGTGCCACTTTCATATACAGTATAAAATCAGACACAGATCTGATGTTTTGTACTGCGACCGCAGTGTGAACGGTTATGTAGGATTTCTTGTGACTTTTGCATAATCTTTGAGCGACATGCGTCATCATTCTGTGTTGCAAACATCATCTACTATATCAATTATTAGAAAATTATATAGTTCAAAATAGTCTGAAATTGGAAGGTATAAATATAAAAGAAAAAAAAATTATCTTAGAATGATTTGCCATATTGTCAGTGTTCTTTCAGCTATTGATTTTTGGAGATCACAATTTCAATATGTCAACTGGAATAAGACTTTTAAGATTTCCAGACATTTTTGTGTAACAAATTAAATTAGAGAGATATCATTTAAAATTGTTAATCGTATTTATCCTGTAAAACAGGTAATTGCAAAATTTTGTAAAGATGTTGATTTAAAATGTGCTTTCTGTAATGATAAAGAAGAGAGTATTGTTCATTTATTGTATGATTGTATTTATACACAATTTATTTGGTGTGGGCCGATGCAGTGGCGCAGTAGTTAGTGCTGTCACCTCACAGCAAGAAGGTCGCTGGTTTGAGCCTCGGCTGGGTCAGTTGGCGTTTCTGTGTGGAGTTTGCATGTTCTCTTTGCATTCGCGTGGGGTTCCTCCGGGTGCTCTGGTTTCCCCCACATTCCAAAGACATGCGGTACAGGTAAATTGGGTAGGCTAAATTGTCCGTAGTGTATGAGTGTGAATGAGTGTGTATAGATGTTTCCCAGAGATGGGTTGCAGATGGAAGGGCTTCTGCTCCGTAAAACATGTGCTGGATAAGTTGGCGATTCATTCCACTGTGGCGACTCCGGATTAATAAAGGGACTAAGCCGAAAAAAAAATGATTGAATGAATGAATTTTGGTGTGATCTTTTCTTTTTTGTTAAGCAGAGTACGAATATTGCATTGAAATTCAAGGAAATTTTTTTTTTTTTTATGAGAATGCAACTTCAACATTTTGTATATTGTTAATTTGCTCATTATATATGGATAATTTTTTTCATAAATGTAAATGGACAGTGAAAAAAACTATTTTTACTCACTTTAAAATAAAAATAGGTCATTACCTATGTTTTTTCTTTTCTTTTTATATTGTATTTATTTGTATTTGTATTATGTATATTGTGTTTATATTGTATTTATTTATTTAATTGTATTGATGTTTAATGTTATGTTATTGCCCTTGTATGTTCTGTGTTTCTGAATTTCTGAATTTGCTAAAAAAAAAAAAAACTCAGTATAGCATTATAGTAGAACGGCACACAGGGCAATTACTTTACCACAGAAAGTTGGTTGTTCATGTTTTTTTTTTTTTTTGAAGGCAAAGCTGGTGCTAGTTACCCAATTTGGTCAACTATTGGGGCACAGGTTAATCGCAAAGCTGAAGAGCGTCGGGGGTATTGCGGAGAGGGGGTCCGTGAGCAAAAGAAGGGGCATTTTCCTTTTAAGGATGAACTTTCTCTTTGAGAGAAAAAAAAAGGTCAGGTGTTCAAGCACCCAAACCCCCCTTCTGCACGTGCCTGATGTTTATAACAAAGTAAAATGAAATAGCTCTGCAAACAGAGATAAACCAACTTCACAGTTCAGTCTGCGGCTGTTCATTAACCCTTGATGAGTTCACTATACCGGTGGTCAGAAAGACGCACACCACGGTTGTCATAAATCACAAATGATCAGCGTTTTTAATCACAAGAGACTTACTTTAGGTTTCAAATGGCGAAATACACATAGAAGCAGAACAATCCTTTACAGTTCATGAAATACACCACGGTTGTCTATGAAAAATAGTCTGACAATGTGCTTACTTCATACAGTATACACATTGTGTGCATAATTAGACATTTTGTGCTGTCCGTAATGGTACTTTTGCGCATGCAGGTTAATTTAGGACCATGATCTGTTTACACTTCAAATCTGATATTGGTCACATTTATAACAACAATGTGGACAGCTACGCAAAAAAAGATTTGAGCACTAAGCCTTGCAGTGTGAACGTAGACATAGTTCAAACCAAAAAATTGGCTTCCAATTAAATAAAAAATAAATATGTCAAACATTTAATGAGACAATAATATGTGGAGCACACAATTATATCACTATTTAAATAAAAAATACATCAATTTTACACAATGTGTACATGTATTTGAAAGACCAGCATCACAATATCAACTTCATATGAAAAAAGCAATACATGCCATGTTTGATTGTTTCAGCTTAGTTAATATTTATTTACTTATATGTTCAAAAATGTTCACGTGAGAGACATCTCGCCTGTGTTGGGCTTAAATAGGCTCACTGAATCTGAGGTGGAGAAGCACACAAATGATCATCACTGAGAGAGGATCTGAATCTAGATTTGTTAGATCGTTGGTCTGAGCTAATTAGTCAAGCATTATTACTGTCTATATTCTATATAAAGTATCAAGCTGCCTGGTTAGTTCTTGTCACATGAATCGCGGTATTCGCAGCTCCCTGAAAAGGTGAGATGTTTTAAACTCACTGCTCCTGGAAAACACATTTGCTCTGTATAAAACCCAGGATAAATATTTTAGTTAAATGGTTAAACTGACCACTGAGTCAGGGGCCATACCAATTTGAGTGACCATGTGCACTTTTGGAACCTAAAATCATAAAACTGTTCCAATTAACTCAACTCTTTAAGTTATCACCAGTCTACTTCTACTTCAAAAAAAAAAAAAAAAAAAAAAAGAAGATGGCTAATCTTTAAGTGGTACCAAACCTTTACATTAAAAAATAGCAATTGTTATATAACTAATGGCTATTGTTGAAGAGAAAAATAAATAAATGCACAAAATTCATTCTACTAAATTTAACTAAGCTGAATATTCAATTCAATTCAATTCATCTTTATTTGTATAGCGCTTATACAATGTAGATTGTGTCAAAGCAGCTTCAAATGGAAGATTATAGTGAATTGAAACAAAGTCAGTTCAGTTTTCAGAGATTAAGTTCAGTTCAGTTTAGCTCAGTTCAGTGTGGGTTAATAATCACTACTAAGAGTCCAAACACTGAAGAGCAAATCCATCGATGCGCAGCTCTACAGATCCCGAACCATGCAAGCCAGTGGCGACAGCGGCGAGGAAAAAACTTCACCAATTGGCGAAAGCGAAGATTTAAAAAACCTCGAGAGAAACCTGGCTCAGTTGGGCACGACCATTTCCCCTATGGCCAAACGTCTTGTGCTGAGCTGCAGTCTAGGCGCAGGAAGCTGGACCTCAGCGAAGACTCGTCTGTCCTTGGAGCATCACAGGAGTCAGTCTCATGTTCTCACTCCACGATGACCACCACAGCAGCTGCTCAGGATACGGCCTGGTCCAGAAAACCTTGGGATCATCTCGTCGCTGGTCTCGGATCGCGTCAGTGGCACTGCGTAGTCTGAGGGCCTCAAGATGAGTACCCCCAGGTGGAAATACAGAATAAGGAGAATAATTAGCGTAGCTGCTGTTCATAGTGTATATAAACGAGAACCAAAATCATGTGTGGGGCACATCATGCGTCATACCGCTATGTAATGCACTGAGTGTATGCTTTGCTAAAAAGATAGGTCTTTAATCTAGTTTTGAAGAGCGAGAGTGTGTCTGAGCCTCGGACATTATCAGGAAGGCTATTCCAGAGTTTAGGGGCCATAAATGAGAAGGCTCGACCTCCTTTACTCGACTTTGATATTCTAGGTACTACCAGAAGCCCTGAGTTTTGAGATCGTAAAGAGCGGGTTGGATTGTAGCGAGACAGGAGGTTGGTTAGATAAACAGGAGCTAGATTATTTAAAGCTTTATAGGTAAGGAGTAATATTTTAAATTCAATACGAAACTTAACAGGCAGCCAGTGTAAGGAGGATAAAATTGGGGTGATATGATCATATTTTCTAGATCTGGTAGAGAACTCTGGCAGCTGCATTTTGCACTAGCTGGAGTTTGTTAATAGAGGATGCTGGGCAACCAGCAAGCAGAGCATTACAGTAGTCCAGCCTAGAAGTCATGAAAGCATGGACTAGCTTTTCTGCATCTGATGTGGATAGCATACTTCGCAATTTAGCAATATTTCTCAGATGAAAGAAAGCAGTTTTTGTGACATGGGATATATGATTTTTGAAAGTTAAATTGCTGTCTAATATGACACCCAGATCTTTTATAGTAGAGCTAACGCTAACTTTGTATCCCTCTAGTTGCAGGTCCAGTTGTGAGAACTGCTGTGTACAGGATTTAGGCCCAATAAGTAATAATTCTGTTTTGTCTGAGTTTAAGAGAAGAAAATTGTTGGTCATCCAGTCTTTAACATCTTTGATACACTCGGTTAGCTTAGGCAGTTCAGACATCTCATTAGGTTTACTTGAAATGTATAATTGAGTATCATCTGCATAGCAGTGAAAGCTGATCCCATGTTTTCTAATAATGTCCCCCAGGGGAAGCATGTATATTGTAAACAACAAGGGGCCTAAAACTGATCCTTGAGGGACCCCGTACTTTACTGGCCTTACTTGTGAATGCTGTCCATTAATATTCACAAATTGGTAACGGTTAGCTAAGTATGACCTAAACCATTCAAGAGCCTGTTTTTGGACACCTGTAGAATTTAAGCGGTCTATGAGAATATTGTGGTCAATGGTGTCAAATGTGGCGCTAAGGTCGAGTAAGACTAATAGTGAGATGCACAATTGGTCAGCAGCTAAGAGTAAATCGTTGGTTATTTTTACTAATGCGGTTTCTGTACTGTGATGAGGCCTGAAGCCTGACTGAAACACTTCAAAAATATTGTTTGTCTGCAGAAAGGAGGATAGTTGGGTAGAAACAACTTTTTCTAGTATTTTAGACATAAACGGAAGATTTGAAATAGGCCTATAATTAGCCAAGTTGCTCGGGTCTAGTTGTGGTTTCTTAATAATAGGTTTAATAACAGCTAGCTTGTAAGGATTTGGAACATGGCCTAAAGATAACGAAGAGTTGATAACATTAAGGAGAGGTTCTCCTATAATAGGTATCAATTCTTTCAGTAATTTTGTTGGAATTGGATGTAACATACATGTAGCTGATTTAGAGCTATTTATAACTTTATCTAGTTCTTCCTGTTCTATGGTTTTGAAGTATTGTAGGTTATTTTGATTCAGTTGAATGTTTACTGGATCTGGAGTATAAGGCTGTGCAGAAAGTTTAACATCTTCTATTTTCTGTCTAAAGCCTTCTATTTTGTCACTGAAAAAATTCATGAAGTCATCACTACTAATTTGCGGTGGGACATTTTGTTCCAAATATGATCGGTTATTAGTTAGTTTAGCAATGGTGTTAAATAAAAATCTCGGATTGTTATGATTATTTTCAATCAGTTTGCGGAGGTGCTCGGCCCTGGCAGATTTAAGAGCCCTCCTATAGTTGGACATACTGTCTTTGTACGCAATTCTAAAAACCTCTAAATTAGTTTTTTTCCATTTACGTTCCAGAGCATGGGTTGCTGTTTTGAGAGCGCAAGTATGATTATTGTACCATGGTGCAGTTTTATTCTCTCTAGGCTATATATTAGTAGAATATTAGTATCTTGCAAAATAAAACATGATCATGGCCTTTTTTCATTTTCAATTTTTATTGGATTTGTCTAGTTGTTGTATAAAAAAGTTAGAAATTAGAAAGAAAAAAACAAAAAACAAGATATTGATAAATTTCAGTGGTCTCAGCGACTTTCGGTACGCTGTGGCCAATTTATGTGTCCCTGTCCTAAAGCAATGTTTCTATCTCCGCATAAACATGTATTGGACTGTTGATGCTATTGGATTCAGGGTTCTGCAGCACAGCAAAACCTCTCACAAAGTCCATCTAATAAGACCTTAGAGACACAAACCAGACCAACATTCTGATTCAAAGATCTTCCTCAGTCAAAGACCAGCAGCACAGCCTGATTCATTCACCATGCACATCACCTCTACTTCAAACAAAACACATGAGAAATTGGCCAAAACAAACTGCTAATAATGAACATTATCTCACAGATCTGGTACATTTCGTCTTTACTTTTTAAAATTGGGATCTGTTTTTTGGTCTTTCTTAATATATTGTTCTTTCTTTCTTTCTTTCTTTCTTTCTTTCTTTCTTTCTTTCTTTCTTTCTTTCTTTCTTTCTTTCTTTCTTTCTTTCTTCTAATTTTTTATTTCTCTTTTTTACAAAATATAAGTTGTATACTACATTCTTTTAGCAATTTCAAATATTGCTACTACTTCTACTAATACTGCTGTTATTACTGCTATTATTATTTTATCACAATGTGAACAAAGAAGCAGAGCCAATTCATTTACAATTAGCATTTTGATTGTTACATTAATTAGGGTGTGATTTTATTTAAATGTATGAATGTTTACACTCTTACTAATTCACATTGCTCAGTATATATTCGAAAATGTTTAACTCTTTTTTAAAGATACATTTATACCATCATTTAATTTTATAATTAATGGTCATATAGTTTGAAGCTAGACATTCATTCATTCATTTTCCTTCGGATTAGTCTTTTTATTCATCAGGGGTCACCACAGCGGAATGAACTGCCAAAATACAAAGCAAATGTTTTACACAGATGCCCTTCCAGCTGCAACCCAGTACTGGGAAACACCCATACACTCTCATATGCACACACTCATACACTACGGCCAATTTAGTTTATTCAATTCACCTATAGCGCATGTCTTTGGACTGTGGGGGAAACCGGAGCACCCAAAGGAATCCCACATGAACACATGGAAGAACATGCAAACTCCACACAGAAATGCCAACTGACCTAGCTGGGACTCGAACCAGTGACCTTCTTGTTGTGAGGCAACAGTGCTAACCTCTGAGCCACCATGTCGCCTAGGCTAGACATTAACCATTTAAATGTTGGGTAAAATTGGTTTTATTGAAAAATATACTCTACAAATGTGCACTACTTAAACTTTATAAGCTTATAAACAGACACACGCTCACACACATGCACACAAACACACCCAAACACATGCCTCAGATAACATTTCTGCGAAATATAAAATACATTGCTACGTGTACATTTCATTCTTTCATTGCAGATAACAAATCCACTAGAGGGCGCTGTCTATTTTTTTGTGAATCTAAAATACATTACTTAGGGTTCGTTAGTCAAATTCATATGCATATTCATGAGAAAGTGGGGCTTGTTGTACAGATCACCTACAACTGCTACACCTACAACAACTGATCTAAAAGCAAGATTAATTAAATTGCAGCCATGTAGTTTTACCTTGATTTTACATTTTACATACTCGAACCTGAGCACTCTGCATAACAAGTATAATACTGTACAAAGTGAGCTGCCAAACAAATTGACCACAACAGAAAAGTTGTTCAAATGGTAGGGCTGCACGATTCTGGCTAAAATGAGAATCATGATTTTTTTTTTTTTTCTTAAAATCAAGATCACGATTTTCCCACTATTCTGCAGATGTAAAATAATATGAGTTAATATGAGTAGGCTATTATTATTATTTCTCAAACATATGGTAAAACAACAATAATAATATTAAGTCTATGTGTAGGTCTACTGTTGGTTAAAATCCTATATTTTGTAAAGACTTTGAACTTGAACAGACTTTAAATATGTCCTGGTTGTTAATTCACAGTAAAGTGATGACATCAGAATACAACTATTCATAATTTTAAAGTTGAGTTATTGTGTTTGAGACATATGCTTGTCATTTGTCATTGACAAAATTATTAGACCATTTTATTTCACTGGTAAATGAAACATTTGTCATTATCGGATTGCTTCTTGCATTATATTCAACATTATATAGGCTAGGGTAGTTATACTGATCTAGTAAACATTTATTTTCATGCACAATACTCTGTGTTTACTATGAAAGAAAAAACATATCAAATACTTATCATAATCATAACTCTAAAATGCGATATAATAATTTAAATGATGTTTTTGGTTTCATTTTCACTGCTGAGTGTGGTCATGGGTGCCATCACTTTGAGAAAAAAAAACATACATGCAAATCATATTTCCAGTGCAGCTCCCAAACGATTGCTCTGTGCAATGTTATTTACAACTTTATTACCATACAGGTTCTGTTCACTAAAATACACATCGTTGGCGGGCACGCGCTCGTCCTCTTGGTAGTAAACACCCGCGAATACATCATTACATTAAGACAGAAATTATGTTTTTGGGTGAAATATACTTTATAAATACAGTATGTGACACTTTTAACACCATTTGGAGGCGTTCATGTTACTGAGCAACGTATATAAAACAATGTGAAGACTTGTGCGACTGCATTTATGCTTCTCTCCTGACCTCAAAAATATAATTGGCTGAATTGTAGATATATAATTGACTGAATTAAGATCATGTTTAGGGTCGAATAAAGATTGCAATCTTTTTTTGATTATTCATGCAACCCTACCATATGGTGATATATAGTCAAACATATAGGTGAAGATATTTCATTGCAAATCATAAACACTGATAAGTTGACTGAGGTATTAATTTGGTGTTGTGCAAAGAACTGCACAAATATAATAATTTATTTGTTTAAACCATAAGTCCTTAGTGTGAAAAGGAATGAAAGCAGTTGGCATCATACTGTCCCATCATTTTCATTTTACCTAGAAACTGCAGTCAAGTGTATGTTGAAGTACATATTCGAGTTTCACAAAAAATTAGGCTTAAATGCCTATAATTTCAATGAGACTGTGTTGGTTAATTTTAATCTGAGTAACAGTATTTTCGAATGAAGAGTGGAGTTTGAATTTGCCTTGTCCGTACATCATTTTTGGCATGTATAACTGTATAAGTGTATAAGTAAAGGTATAACTGGAAAGGAAAGAATGCAAATGCCATTTGTATTCAAGTAGCCTTAGGCAGATCTGTGAGCCATTGGGCACTGGGAAATGTCTGCTGCTAAGCATGAGCTCACCTGCCATGTAAGAGTCTTAGTCCATCTCTTTAAAACACATCCAACTGTCTTTCACCCTGCCGCCCATGAACGAGGCCGTGCACACGTTCATTTCACCTATAGCTGGCCGTCTCCATCTGATGCGGAGAAATAACAAGCTGATGAAAACCCCCAGAAAGACAAACACGCCGAATGTCGCAGCAGCATTGCGGATGCTTCCTCATACATGTTAAACAAAGGGGCTGAAACACAATGAGCACACTTCAGGAATGATAATTGCCCTTTAAACCAAAATTTCACCCACAACAGAGCCCAAAACTGGGACTAATCAGTGCCAAATCGCAAGGTGACCTTATTGCATACACTTAAACTCTCTTTGATAATCTGCCCTGTTTTGAATTAATGATGGCATGTAAGTGATGAAATGCCATCTTATAGGGTCATCTCATCCATCATCAACATGTGTTTGTTTATGCATGCACAGATGCGCTTAAAGTTTAATATTAAATGTGGATTGCATCATACATATTGGACTGAGGACAACAAATGTTGGATAAGCAATTAGTTATCTGTTTGATTGATACACCTTATCAATGGCCTCTATTGACATGTTGTATAAAAGTCATTAAATTTAAAGGGTTAGTTCACCCAAAAATTAAGGTTCTGTTATTAATTACTTACCCTCATGTTGTTCCAACCCCCTGAGACTTTCATTCATTATCAGAACACAAATTACCATATTTTAGGTGACATTTTAGGTTCAAAGTCTAAAAAGGTATCAAAAAACATCCTCAAAAAAAAGATAATATGCCTTCGGTGGTTCTATTGGGATATTATCTTTTATGACAATATAAAACTGAAACAGAAACTTTATTCAAAAGTGTTCTCTCCTCGGTGTCAGTATATTGTGCGCATTCTTGAGAATACTGTGCGTGTCGTGCTGCTGACGTACAGCATTACCTTATTATCTAGGTAAAATGCACCTGCGATTTGTTTCATACAGGAAGAAACATCAGTGCACAAAAATCTAGTGCTCATAATCATGCGCACTATACCGACACTGATCATTTAAGGCAAGTTACTGGTGAAAAGGGTAAAAATAACATATTTCTTAACAGTGTTGGGGAAAATTACTTTTGAAAGTAATGCATTACAATATTGTGTTACTCCCGAAAAACTTAACTAATTGTTACTTTGTTAATTTTTATAATAAGTAATCGGTTACGTTATTTTTGAGTTACTTTTGTGTTACTTTTTAGTACCTGGCTGAGGCTTGATCTCTTTCAGAACTTGTTTTTTTTTCTTTCTTTATTTTGTAGTAGATGAGTTCTGCACTGTATAACCTTCACCTACATTTACCTTAAAAAACACAAAAACACGTTAGGATAATGTTATCTGAGAACTATTCATGCCATTTATGCAGATTATTGAAAGTTTAAAGCAATGTGTTCTCTACATTTGTACTATTTGTCATACGTAAAATCAATGTCCATTGAGACAATCCCCTTTTCCTTTTCCTTGATGCGTTCAAAATGATGAACACACTCTCGCATTGACTGCGTGATTCATTGTGACTACTTTAATTTTAATTCAGCAATTTCTTTTTTAAAAACTAATTAATTAAACTAAAAATTAACTTGCGTTACATTTTCAAAAGAGTAACTCAAATATTATTACTTATTTTTGAAAAGTAATGCGTTACTTTACTCGTTACTTAGAAAAGTACTACTATTACATAACTTGTCTTACTTGTAATGTGTTACCCCCCAACACTGTTTATTGCTATACTTCCCCAGTCGATTGATTACATAAGAATAGTTTTTTTTATTACACATTGTGTAAAAATTGTGTTTTAACATGAGGCATTATTTAATGAAATCCCTCAGACAGATAATACAGATCTTTGTCCACTAGAACATCTTGAATAAACATCTAGATCAGGGGTGCTCAACCCTATTCCTGTCGATCGACCTTCCAGCTGATTTCAGCTCCAACCCTGATCAAACACACCTGAACCAATTAATTAGAACGTGAGGAGCACTTGATAATTACAGGCAGGTGTGTTTGATAAGGGCTCCAACTGAAACTGCAGGAAGGTCGATCGCCAGGAATAGGGTTGAGCACCCCTGATCTAGATAATAGAATAAAAATGCTGTATATAAACAGGTATACTATGCAAGAACATGTCTCTCTGCAAAAAATAAATAAATAAACAAAATCTGAATATACATAATAATAAAACTGGGAATTATGACTCAGTGCAGAAGAAAAAAGTTTACAGAAAATTTTATAAAATCTGATAAAACAAAAGTGAAATAAAGTGCATTTTGGATCTTTTCTTTACTTTAGACAAATTAGATTTGATTAGATTACAATAGATGAAAAAATGTCATCATTTACTCACCTTTCACTTGTTTAAAACCCATTTCAGGTTCTTTTTTTCTGTTTAACACAAAAGAAGATAGTTTTTTTTTTTAAATCCTGATAGCTGGCACCCATTGATATCAGTGTTTCCTCTAGGATTTTTTTTCCAGCTGTGACTGCGGACCTTTTATACAGATCTACCAACTACCTATGGTGTTATTTCAATGACAAATGTTGTGAGCGCAGAATTACAAGTCGAGATCGCATTTATGTCACGTTAATACGAGCATGTAAATCTCTTTGCTGCGCACTGATTTCCTCTGTTTGTCCACAAAACTTTTTGCACGCCCCCTCAAATATAGGCATACGCTGCTCAAGTGCAGATTTTCTTGTGCGCTCTCAAATAAATGCTGCTGAAATGCGATTTAGTGCCTTTATGTAACAATTATGTCTCAAACATTTATTAGATTTGCTAGGAATATTTATGAATGTCTCCAGTAGACTTACAGTGCGACATTGATGCGTCCTGAAATGGCTATAAACTCCAGCAAGATAAAGTCATTGTATGCAGAGCCATAGACCTGTGTCTATAAAGTACTAACTGAAAGCTACCCTGCGTTTGCTGGCCTCATGCGTTGCACAAATTTCACCTTAAAAGGTTAAACAAATAATGCACAGCACTACTACGATTACAGAAAAGTTCGCTCTGTTTTAATTCACTTACCATTCAATACATTTTGATGCGATTATAACTCGCTATTAAAATAACAACAATAATGACTGAATGTTTTGAATGAGAAGCTGTAATGTAGCCGTGGCAGGATGAATTTTGTTGTGGCGCCCCGCCATGGAAGAATGAATGTAGCGGAAACCATGGATATTGATAGTATTTTTCCTACTATGGAACTTGATGGGTGCCAGCAACAAGCATTTTCACAACATCTTCTTTTGTAATCAACAAAAGAATGAATCTCATAAAAGTTTAAAATCAAATGAGGCAGAATAAATGTTGCAGTAAATGTTAATACAACAAACATTTTATTTACAATATCGGTTGCAGATTCTTGCATTTTGAGCATCAGTTGCTCATCCTGTCATGCCAGTGAAGCAGACACATCCTGCATTATTAAGACTAATAACTAATTGATCAGTTTATGATTAAATTAATCAACGATCAAAACAACAATCTATCGATTTAATTGACGTCCCATTGAGTGAACCAAAATTTGTTGGAGTAGAACAACAGAGGTAAACAACCATGTTTACAACCATTTAACATTCAGCGCACAAATACAATACCGTGCTCCTGAGCCATTCCAGTATCAAGCCATATATATGTATAGTATATCACATTATGCTGAATCCAGTGCTCTCTGCGTTTCCGAGAAGATCGCTGTGAGATTCCTGTGACATTTCATTTGTTGTCGCAGTGGTGGGCAAGACTGTTAGAATTTTAAATGTGATTGATGTGCTCCAATCACCATAAAAATAGGAGCACAAACATAATGGAATACTGATGGACACAAAGCACATCCGCCAAGGTCAGGAACTCCTCTCTTCAACCCCCACATTTCCAACCAGCCGCTTTCCCACCAAACGCAATTGCACTGCATTAAAGCTGTACCATTAAAGCTGTACCCGTAATCATCGCCTGCTGCCGTGCTTTAAATATTTATATGTATGAATTTGTAAAGGATATGATTTGTCAGCACGGGCAAATGGTTTAAATCGATCTACTTAGCATTTTAAATGGGATCATAATATTGTGGTGTTTATTCTCCTTCGTTTACCCACGAGGTCTCGCACACGTCATAAGAGCTTCATTTGCAAGCATGAGTAGTCTGTTCGCAGCAATGCATACATAATAGTCTAATGGTTTTCATTTTTTTTTTTACATGTCATTACTTTTGCTCATTATAATATAGAGTGATTTATTGATCTGTTTTATATGGTGGAGAATGTGTGTTTGTTCAACTATCTAAGACTAACTATTTTTGACTTTCAGTTATTATACAGTTGTAAGGCATTTTTTAATATTAATATTATTTTGTAGAGTCATATTTAAAAAGGCAATTTGAATTTACATTCATTAGGAACAGTGTTTGTTAGTAAAGATTAGTAAACAACAACAGCAATACTAATAATAAAGTCAGCATCTAATGACACAAAAATAAAATTAATTCAAAAGAAACCATAATACATTAATAAACAAAAACAAAATTATTTCATTTTTCTTTTACTAAGGCCATATGAAGCAAATCAATTGGCCTTTGTAAGAAACAAAATATTATTTATATGGTTATTGACTTTATTATTATTATTATTATTATTATTATTATTATTATTATTATTATTTGTTCATTCATTTTCTTTTCAGCTTAGTCCCTCTATTAATCTGGGGTCGCCACAGCGGAATAAACCACCAACTTACCCATCATATGTTTTACGCAGCTGATGCCCTTCCAGCTGCAACCCATCACTGGGAAAATATTATTATAATAATAATAATTATTATTATTATTATTATTAGTACTTTAAGACCAACTAATCAGGGTCATTATACTGATATTATTTTAAATGGTAGTATCATTTTGCAACCCAGGCTCATTCTGATTACGTACCCCTGTATACAGCACCAAATATGTTATTTTTAATCCACCAGAGGCCACTGTGTATGCTTTTAGAGATCTCAAGTTTCTCTCGCGAGTGCCATTCGCGCCTGTTCTTCTTGTGTAAATCCACTAGAGGCCGCTGTTGACTGACTGACTGATGAACTGACAGATAACTCCACCCACCCACTTCCCTAAACCCAACCGATAGTGTTTTAAAAAGCACAGATTGACTAGCGTCTACCCACTTCCCTAAACCCAACCGACAGTGTTTTGAAAAGCAATCCAGAAAACAAAAGCTCTTGCGGCAGCTTGATTTTTACGTTTTCAGACTTTGCCACATTATCACCCTGTAATTTACTTGTTTGTTTTCTTTTTTTGGCTTTTGTTTTTCTCTCACCTGCTTTCTGGAACTGTTCTTCGCTGTACTCGAACCCTGTTGTCACGGTCAACTCTCAAACAATCTGCATCTCAAATCCTCCAACGTACGTGACGAGCCACTGTGCAAACTGGTAACAGCAGAAAGCCGTTTACACAGAGGTAAGAGGTCAGCTGGTAAGCGCAAGAAGGAATGGCGTCATACCGCCCCCTAGCATTCGTTTTAAAGACGAAATGCAGCCATACGTACAGTTGAAATCAGAATTATTCCTGTTTATTTTTCCCCCAATTTTTGTTTAACAAAGAAAATATTTTTTCAGCACATTTCTAAATATAATACTTTAAATAACTCATTTCTAATACCTGATTTATTTTATCTTTGCCATGATGACAAGAAATAATATTTGACTAGATATTTTTCAAGACAATTCTATACAGCTTAAAGTGACATTCAAAGGCTTAACTATAGCTGGGTATAACTGGGTTAACTAGGCATGTTAGGGTAATTAGGGAAGTTATTGTATAATGATGGTTTGTTCTGTAGACTATCAAAAAAATTAAAGGGCTTAAAGGGGCTAATAAATTTGACCGTAAAATAGTTTTTAAAAATTAAAAACTGCTTTTATTCTAGCTGAAATAAAACAAATAAGACTTTCTCCAGAATAAACAATTTTATCAGACATAGTTTGAAAATGTCCTTGCTCTGCTAAACATCATTTGGGAAATATTTAAAAAAGAAAAATAACAAATCAAAGGTGTGTTTAATAATTCTGATTTCAACTCTAGCTCTAGCTACATCATTTACGAGGGGTACTTATTCAGAATGAGCCTATGTTGTCATTTTCAGTTCATGATTCATCTTAAAATGAGACCATAGACCCACGTATTTGCAGAAAAAAATATTTTATTATATTATTATTATTATTTTATGAGTTTACTATTAGTAGAAGTAGTATTCGTTTTTATTCAATTATTTATTTTACTACATCCAGCTTTTTAAAAGTGAAATGAATTTTGAAAATGAAATTTACTGTGAACAGAATTGCTTGATATTAAAAGCCCTCACTAGCCTGCCTCTTTGCAGGAGGAAATATATTTCAAGGGCTTCTTTCTCATTTGGTACTTTTGCTTTCATCAACGCGGCTTGATGAAAACACCAGCGCAGAATAGACAGATTCAAATGCATCCAGTATCGATTTTCTCAACTAGCCTATTTGCTTCATGTGGGCAAATGCTTCTGCTTATCTCTCTGCCTCCTGGAAGGGTATATCTGTGGGCTGGG
>LR812520.1:33581166-33618666 GCA_903798195.1 Danio kyathit | reverse complement strand
TGCTCAACTTTTGTGTAAAATGCTCTGATATTCCCAGGTCGCCCACAAGCAGCCTCATAAATATTCATGTGGAGATGTGACATCTCATCAGCTTGCTGCTGAGGAGCTGAATCTCGCTCTCATCTCTCTCAAATGCCCAGTTGCTGGTGGCTGGCAACTACAGCGCTTTTCAGATGCTAATACTGGATATATTTTGCTCACATCACAGACGGGTTGCTTCTGCATGTCAATCCGCAAGCAATTTTAGGAGTAAATTGTTTTGATTATGGGACCCAGTGCCATTTATTGGGTAGTTCTCTTTGAAGCCTGCAACGTATTATGGAGAAAAAACACAGCCTGATGAGAGTTAGTGTCACTGCTATTATGCTAAGGTTACTACACCATAAATCATGAATTTCTGCGCTTTGCTGGAAAAATAGATTACCTCCATTGTAACTGACTAATTAAAAACCTCATGGAATAAATATTGTGGTCCAAGATGTTTTCACTCCCTTTTCACATTTTGACGCTTTGCAAGAACCTTTTTGGCGTACATCCCAAAAGCTGATCAATTAAATTAACATCTGGTGACTGTGGGGCCATTGGTCTATATTGAACTCATTGTCATGTTCAGGAAACCAGTTTGAGATGATCTGAGTTTTGTGTCTTGGCACATTAGCCTGCTGGAAGTAAACATCACAAGATAATCATAAAGGGACGGATGTGGTCAGCAGCAATACTCAGGTAGGCTGTGATGTTTTATTGATGGTCAAATGGTACTCAGGGAGCTGAAGTAAACCTAGAAAATCCCCCTGCACCATTACACCACCAGCAGCCTGAACTACAATGCAGGGCGGATCCATGCTTTCATGTTATTTATGTTCAATTATCACCTTAATATTTTAATGTCTCATCAAATATTGTAACCATACCTATCAACCTCCCGTTTTTCCAGGTATTCTCCTGTATTTTACCATTCTATCCTGATATCTGCCTGTTTAAAGGTGCAGTATGTAAGTTTGACACCCAGTGGTTGAACTCCTTGATCAAAACAAACGCAAGCGCATGTTGCCAGATTGATGACCAAATGACCGAGCCTAAAGGCTGATTTAATTCATATTCTAAATAAAAGCAACAGCACGTGATAAAAGTAATATTTACCATATTAAAAAGGAGTTTTTGTCCTAACCAACACCTGAAATTTATATTTTAGAAACGGCTTCTGTCTTGCAGTTGAACAAAAGAATAAACTGATGATGATCACCTCAGGTGTACACCTCCTGCGCTTTATTCAGTGTTAAATGCTAACAATGTGAGTTTGAATGTCATTTTACATGACATTTATTGCCATACTACTGAAAGCAGCAGCAGATAGTTCACCTCAGATTTTGAACATAAAATAAACCATTTGAAATTGAACTTTAGAACTGTGACTCAAAACCAACACATATCAGTTATTCAGCATGTACCTGTACATTTAATAACGTTAAAGTGATTTAATATGTATTGATTCGATTATAAACCTTACCATTTCATGAGTGTGTGGACTATTCTATGCTTCTGAATGCCTGTATTTAAATTTCTGTCAGGATTTGTCTTGTGCAAACAGCCAAATTGTTTATCACTGCAAATCTCGTCACATAGCGTGTTGTTATGACACAGGGTTACAATGTAACCTGCGCACCTAATGTTTACGCTTGTAATATTTATATTGTTTGTTAATTAATAACCTCATTTGGAACTCTGAATCTGCGTCTCATTTCTGAGTCTGCTACTGTCCACTGGAGGTCGAATTTTGGTCACGGGTGCAGGCTTTGAGAGCCTTTCTGAATGAATGAGTGTGGTTTATTTATAAACTAATTTTGAGAGGATCATGTGCTTATGATTGAACACAGCTAGTACCGCATTAGCTCTGTATATTTGTTCCAACCAGATGAATACTGACACACTATAAATTACCAGAGCTTTCGGTCACACTTTATTTTGATGGTCCGTTTGTTGAATGTAAGTTACATTGCAACTAATTATCAATAGATTATAAGTAGACTGTTAGGTTGGGGTTAGGGTTGGGATTGGGGTTAGGGTTAGTGTAAGTTGACATGTATTTGCAAAGTTTCTTATAGTCAGTTAAATGTCTGTTGAAGGACTGTTAAATGTCAGTGTCAACAGATATTAAGCAGACAGTCTACTAATGCTCAAATGGACCATCAAAATAAAGTGTTACCGAGCTTTCTACTCCAGTCATCTTCGTATAGAAGAATCCCCCCCTTCCACCCCTACCCCTCCCCTTCTCTGATAGGGCGGCACGGTGGCCCAGTAGGTAGCACTGTTGGCTCACAGCAAGAACGTTACTGGTGCGGCCCTCTCCGGGCCAGTCAGCGTTTCTGTGCGGAGTTTGCATGTTCTCCCCGTGTTTCGTGTGGGTTTTTCCGTGTGGGTTTTCCACATTTTCAAAGCAGAATAACTGACTTTAGCATTGTTTTTCAGATAAACAAGAATGCTTACTTAGCATGTTTCTTAAATATCTGCAAACTTAAAGCACCTTTAATTATTTTCCCATATTTTTAATCTTTCTATGAAAGTGGCAGTGAAATATATGCATAGTACTGCCGAAACACTAGGGGGCTGCTTGCTCTCAAATGTGATATAAGAGCTGTTCAAGGGAATTATGCTTTTGTTTTATTTTGAAAGCACTTTAAAATGAATATAGAAATGTTTGTTTTTTTGTGATTAGTTATATTTTTAGCCAGTAATTTAATGCTATAACAAAGGGGTGTGCCGTGATTGACAGTTGTGATTCACAGCTTCTTTGAGCACACCTAGGAGACGGAAGTATTAATCTTCCATTTCTGTGTTATTTTACTTTGACAAAATGTTGTTCAGCAGTAAACTGTACTTACTGACATCTTGCAGTGTATTTATCTTTACTTTTGCTAAGATGCACATTTTTTTATCCCCATGGCATACTCCTGAATAAGTAGCTAGCAGAAGGGAAAAGTGATGCTGAACTGCTGCAGACTTACTGAAAGTCCCATCTCTGAGTCCCATCTCATTTTCAAATAGGAACTAGCCTTATACTGTATAATAAACTATATTTGCAACCTAAACAACTATAGTCTTGCCAAAAAAAGTCCCAAAAGTACATTATGTGGTTCAATAGCCACAGTATTTTCAGTTTGTAAGTTTAGTCAACTGCTTGTCACTCGCTGTGGGCAGAGTGATACACACGATTGAAGAGGTTAGATGAGTTCTGATTTTACTAAAATGTCACATGGCTATCGGCAATCAGATTCTGAGAACAAAAAAGGTTACATATAATAGTAATACGGCGATGCGGTAATGCAATAGGTAGTGCTGTCACCTCACAGCAAGAAGGTCACTAGTTCGAGCCTCAACTGGGTCAGTTGGCATTTCTGTGTGGAGTTTGCATGTTCTCCCAGTGTTGGCGTGGGTTTCCTCCGGGTGCTCCGGTTTCCCCCACAAGTCCAAAGACATGCGGGAAAGGTGAATTGTGTAAGCTAAAATTGTCCGTAGTGTATGTGTGAATGAGAGTGTGTGAGTGTTTCTCAGTGATGGGAACTGCGTAAAACATATGCTGGATAAGTTGACAGTTCATTCCGGTGTGGCGACCCCAGATTAATGCAGGGACTTAGCCGAAAAAAGAAAATGAATGAATAAACTAGAGGAATTGTAAAATTAACTCATTTTCAAAAAAAGTGTAGTGTTCCTTTAATCTGTTCAGCAAAGTAGCCAAGGCACATACAGTATAGTACATTACTGTTAAAGAAGCTAACTAATTGAGAATGCATTTAATAAAACTTTAAAAAAGTAGTTATATTGTGAAACATAAATACAAACATATATACATAATGCAATTTACGTTTTTGATGGCAAAGCTGAATTTTCAGAATCATTTCACTGGTCTTTAGTGTCACATGATCCTTCAAATCATTCAGAAATGTGTTGATTTAATGCTTATGAATGCTTTGATTATTACATGTTGCTTATTTGGAAACATCTGTGATACACATTTTAGTTTAAGAACCAATAGAATTTTTAAAATATTTTATTTGTATATATTTTATACAGTTGAAGCCAGAATTATTAGCCCCCCTGATTTATTAGTCCCCATGTTTATGTTTTTCCCCAATTTCTGTTTAACGAAGAGAAGACTTTCAACACATTTCTAAACACAATAGTTTTAATAACTTATCTCTAATAACTGATTTATTTTATCTTTGCCATAATAACAGTAAATATTTACAGTAAATATTTTTATATTTTTCAAGACACTTCTATACAGCTTTAAAGTGACATTTAAAGGCTTAACTTAATTAGGTTAACTAGGCAGGATAGGGTAATTAGGCAAGCTATTGTATAATAATGATTTGTTCTGTAGACTATCTAAAACAAATTGCTTAATATTAATAATAATTCTGACTTCAACTTTACGCCTTTACTGTCAATGCATCCTTGCTATAAATATATGTTTGTATTTATGTGTATATTTATGTTGATTTGTTAACTTATTTACTGGTGAATGAGTGGAGACTAGATGGTTGTTGTGGGTAGTATTTATTATTATTATTATTATTATTGTTGTTATTATTAGTACTATTAATAGTAGTAGTAGTAGTTGTAGTAGTATTTTCTTTTTTTCTTTTGGCTTGTTTAAAATCTTTGACCAAAAAATGTCTTTGCATTCTGTAGTTTTAACACAACACTCTACTCATTTTCTTGGTTAGCTATCCTGGTCAAACAGCTCAGGCCATGTTTGATATGCAATCACTGTATATTTAAAGATGTTGTCACTTTTCCCCAAATGACTGAACATGTTAATGAAACACATGGAATAAATTCAGCTTGCATCCTGCGGTTGTTTCTGTTTAAAATCGCTCTGACCTTTACAAAGTTTATATATTTTTTTAGTTTTGATAATTTCAATTTAATCATGTTGCCTGCGGTCAGCAACAACACATACAATATTATTTATGGCCTGAAGGGCTGACAGTTAAATATGGAAATGGCTAATGAAGGTGAACAGCTGAAGTTTAGAAAAGTCTGTCAAATAACATTTGACGTGAAATTATCCAATAAATGCTGCGATTTAGTGTGAAGCTACTACGATATGACCTTTATCACTCATATCAGTCACTAATTTGCAGTAGTTTTCATGATAAATAGATATGACCATGTATGAATATGATAAATCAGTGTTTTCAGAAGGAAGCTCGCTGTAATGCTATTTTTGACTCCAAATTGGTATTTCAACTCACTTTCATTTCTCTTTCTCAAAAAAAAAAAGTGTAATATGTCTTCTAAATTACACATGGAATAGCGAGAAATGTCATGGGAAATTGACAGCGTTTTGAAGGTGACTGACCTTATAGGACAGATTGAAATAAATTGGGTTGTTACTGGTTCTACTAGAAGCCATTGGAACAGCACATGTTCGGTTTATTTGCAGCCAGTGAGAGATGAACCAATTTTTTTTTTCAACTGACCTAATTTATTTTTAGTATGCATTATATATACTCCATAAGCATGCATGCAGAATTAAGTGACTCTGTTCCAAACTCTAGTGAAGTGCCTACTTTGACAGTGCTTAAAGAGATCATAGGATGAACTCCCAAATGCTCCAAAATAAGCAGTATATTATTCTTTCTTTTAAATTATTTTATTTTGGCAGAATTTCATGTATTCTTAATGTAGCGATAATCCCAAAATGCACTGCAACAAGGTCAGAGATAAAATCCACTAAATGGCAGACAAGGCTTTGAAAAGAAATAGAAATAATTTATATAAAGTAGTATGACATCTAATGCTTAATAAAATTGATAATCCTTTGCAGAAAAATCCATTGGTTAACATGTTTTAATGCAATAACTAACAACACATTTGTTACAGTATTTATTAGTCATTAATATTAGTTAATAAACATGCATTTGTTGGTTTTTAATTTATGATCAAAAAGGTCTGTTAAATAATGTTTATTAGTACAATATTAAAATCAGAAATCTGCTAACATTGATATGAATTTGATTATTCATTCATTCATTCATTTTCTTAGTCCCTTTATTATTCTGGGGTCGCCACAGCGGAATTAACCGCCAACTTATCCAGCACGTTTTTACACAGCAGATGCCCTTCCAGCCGCAACCCATGTCTGGGAAACGAATTTGATTATTTGAGTTTAAAAATGCATTAGAGCTATTTTCATATTTACTAATATGATTATAAACTAAATAAATAATAACAAAAATCAATATGCTAAAATTGAATGTTAGATTTTGTTGTTTACATGAGAAAATTAAAAAAAAAAAAAACATGACGAGCAACAACAACGACAACATAAGAAAATTTGAAATGTTGCTTTGGCAAATAACAATAACATTTCTAAAATTAATTGTAAATATTAAATAAAAATAAATGAAAGTTAAAGTAAAACATAGTAGTAGTAGTAGTAGTAGTAGTAGTAGTAGTAGTAATAATAATAATAGTAATAATAATAATAATAATAATAATAATAATAATAATAATAATAACAATAATAATCAAAATATTAAACAAAAGCACAAAAAAACTAATACAAAAATAATGAAAGAAAACCATCCATTTAGACATGTAGACATGAGCTGCGTCCCAAATCGCACACTATACACAATGCACTCAAGCACTATGTACTTATGCACTTTAACACTCAACAGCATAGTATATGTAGTGTTGTGCCAAATGGAACACTAATGTTTTTTTACTAAGCGGAAATTCAAACCGTTTCCCTGATGATGTTTGACAGTTGCCAAATTAGTGAAATAAATGAACAAAGTACCAAATAATACCTGCCGTGAGTATTACCCCATTCTCCATCGGGAGGCGCTATAATCACTCTCATAGGAGAATTTCACTTTCACAATCCAAAATAAATAAAGTTATCCAACATGTGTGCCCGATAGCTCCGCCCCTTCCGCTACGTGAGCAAAACTGCGCCCGCTGAGTGCGTGAAGTGTCCATCATTACACACTTCGTTTTACCGGTTTAATGAGTGCATCATCTGGGTAATTAAAGTGCACTTATTATTTTTAGTGTTGTCAGTGTAAATGCACTACTTACACTATATATACTACAAAATGGCATAGAATAGTGCATAAGTATGCGGTTTGGGATGCTCCTATGGTCAAGACGATCTGCTGCAGTTTAAACCAAGCATCAGGATGGGGAAGAAAGATGATTTAAGTGACCTTTAAACGTGTCATGGTTGTCGGTGCCAGACGGGCTGGTCTGACTATTTCAGAAACTGCTGATCTACTGGGATTTTCAGGCACAACCATCTCTAGGGTTTACAGAGAATGGTCTGAAAAAGAGAAAATATCCAGTGAGCGTTAGTTCTGTGGGTGCAAATGCCTTGTTGATGCCAGAGGAGAATGGCCAGACTGGTTCAAGCTGATAGAAAGGTAACTCAAATAGCCACTCGTTACATCAGAGGTATACAGAAGAGCATCTCTGAGCACACGTCCAACCTTGAGGCGGATGGGCTACAGCAGCAGATGACCACACTGGGTGCCACTCTTGTCAGCTAAGAACAGGAAACTGAGGCTACAATTCACACAGGCTCACCAAAATTAGACAACAGAACATTGGAAAAGCGTTGCCTGGTCTGATGAGTCTTGATTTCTGCCGCGACATTCGGATGGTAGGGTTAGAATTTGGCATCAACAGCATAAAAGCATGGATCCATCCTGCCTTGCATCAACGGTTTAGGCTGGTGGTGGTGGTGGTGGTGTAATAGTGTGGGGGATATTTTCTTGGCACTTTTTGGGCCCATTAGTACCAATTGAGCATCGTGTCAATGCCACAGCCTACCTGAGTATTGTTGCTGACCATGTCCATCCCTTTACACCACGGTGTACCCATCTTCTGATGGTTACTTCCAGCAGGATAATGCGCCATGTCATAAAGCATTAATCATCTCAGACTGGTTTCTTGAACATGACAATGAGTTCGCTGTGCTCAAGTGGCCTCCACAGTCACCAGAGCTCAATCCAATAGAGCACATTTGGGATGTGGTGGAACGAGAGATTCACATCATGAATGTGCAGACAAATCGCTCCGGTTACTAAGGTAACCTTCGTTCCCCGAGGGGGGGGAACGGAATTGCTATGTGGAAAAACTTCCACTATGGGGATTTCGTCAGAATCCAGTCATCTGAAAGAGTATAAAAACGGGTCAATGAAATTCCAATGAGTTGTCGGCATCAGCGTGCACAGCTGTCGTCAATGACAATTAACTTGGCATAAAAGCCCAGCATGTGCTCAGCAACGTCATCTTTTCTAGCTGAAGAGGCTTTCACACTCAACAGCTAAGGGAGAATCATTGTGGCGAAGGAACATAGCATTTCCGTTTCCCCCCTCGGGGAACAAGGGTTACCTTAGTAACCAGAGAGTTCCCCTTCGGGAGGGGAACTTCAATGCTATGTGGAAAAACTTCCACTATGGGGAAATCTATGAAAAACGCCAAAACGAAAGAACCTTACCTTGTCTCTGGTGAGGGGCATGGCACGCACCAGCATGAGCGGACCTGCATCACCAGAGGTGCAGTCTTCCAACGTGTCCCCTGGCCTTTACTTACCTTACTTACCTGTTCCGGTTTAGATATATTTTTCGGGGATTCGTAAAATACACCTAGTTAATTCTAGGAATTTTAAATACGACAGTAAGTTGGGAAAGTGTTCAGTCCCGATAGGGAGGACAATGCGGAGGCCACCTGCTGCCCAGAGGGGGAGACCTGGTGGACAAATAACATATGGACTAGCCCTGAGAAGGGAGAGTACACATATGAGAAGGTGGTTAGCGGGGAGGGAAGACACGAGCCCGCCTAGGAGGGGGGACTACATCGTGGCTGAGTGAGCATATGGGATCGCCAGCGGGGATCGCACATAGCAGGCACCTATACCCAGAACGCAGGATGACCAGCGGGCATACCAACAATGTAACGGGCCATCACCTGACTCCTCTGCTGAGTCAGGTGCTGGGGGCCTTGGGAGAACTCTGCAGGGTTCGCGAAGTGGGGAACTCGACTGACAAAGCGAGAAAGGCGCATGTATCTCTTTGTTAGAGGCATGCATCAGGGTTTCCCAACACCCTTGAGGAAACCGGCTCCACTCGCAGATTGTAAAATCTGGCAAATGTATTAGGTGTCGCCCAGCCCGCAGCTCTACAGATGTCTGTTAGAGAGGCGCCGCTTGCTAATGCCCAAGAGGATGCGACGCTCCAAGTGGAGTGCGCTCTCACTCCTGGGGGACACGGCTCACCCTGGCTTTGGTAAGCGAGGGAGTTGGCATCCATTATCCAGTAGGCCAACCTCTGTTTAGATACGGCACTTCCCTTCTGCCAACCACCATAACAGATAAAGAGCTGCTCGGAGGATCTAATGCTATGAGCACGGTCTACATCCGCAAAGCACGAACAGGACACAGCAAAGAAAGGGCTCGGTCTGCCTCCTCTGCAGGCAGCGCTTGCAGGCTCACTACCTGATCCTTAAATGGTGTGGTAGGAACCTTGGGCACATATCCAGGCTGGGGTCTCAGGACAATGTGAGAGTAGGCCGGCCCGAATTCCAGGCACGAGTCACTGACCGAAAATGCCTCCAGATCCCCTACCCTCCTAATCGATGCCAACGCAACCAGCAGAGCTGTCTTCAGGGACAGAAATCTCAAGGATACTGAGTCGAGTGTTTCGAAGGGATCTCCACGTAGGCTCGTAAGCACTACAGCGAGATCCCAAGAGGGCATGAGAGGGGACCGGGGTGGAAATACTCGCCTCGCACCTCTGAGGAACCGGATGATGAGGTTATGCCTTCCCACGGTGCCGCCATCCACCAAAAAAAAAAAACCCACTGGCAATGGGCATTCTTGGAGGAAGCAAACAGGTCGACCTGGGGTTCCCCGAAGCGCGCCTATATCAGCTGAACAGACTCGGGCTGGAGTCTCCATTCTCCCGGGGCTAGAATATGAACAGCGCGCAGCGATTTCAGCCGCATATGACTCCAGAGGAGCAGACGGCGAGCGCGCTGAGACATGCAGCGGGAGCGCATACCCCCCATGTGGTTGATATACGCTACTGTTGCTGCGCTGTCCATCCTGACCAGCACGTGTTGCCCTCTGAGCACCAGTAAAAAACGGCGCAGAGCGAGCAACACTGCCAACAGCTCTAGGCAATTGATATGCCAATGCAGCTGGGTTCCCTTTCACAGGTCCACAGCAGCATGCCCGCAACACACGGCCCCCAGCCCGTAGTGGAAGCATCCGTCAAAATGATGACATGCCTGGACGCCTGTCTTAGGGGCACTCCGGCCCGTAGGAATGAGGGGTCCCTCCAGCGGGTGAGGGCGTGGCGACACAGCGCAGTGACAGTCACTCGGTGTGTTCCCGCGTGCCATGCGCGTCTGGGGACTTGATCGTGAAGCCAGTGCTGAAGTGGTCTCATATGGAGCAATCCGAGCGGCATGGCCGTGGCTGCGAATGCCATATGCCCCAGGAGCCTCTGAAATAATTTCAGGGGGACCACCTTTTTCCTGTCAAACTCCCTCAGACAGTTCAGCATCAGGCCGGCGCGCTCTCGTGAGAGACCGCTCTAACCCTAGAAAAGAGATGCTCTGCACAGGGGCGAGCTTGCTCTTTTCTCGGTTGACCTGAAACCTCAACAGGTCGAGGTGGAAAGAGCAAATTCCTTCCTCTCCAGATGGCCCGTCTCAGGGACGCTTCGTGGTCCGTTTACCGAACTTATCGGCGCCCTGAAGCGGGGGGCGCTGGTTGCCTGCGAGATGCTCAGAGCAGGCGGTTGGCCAGAGGCGCAGGCGGGGGGCGGTGGAGCAAAGCCACAGGCGAGCGCCCTCGGCGAAAAGCAGTGGATGTTGATGGCTTGGCGGGGAGAAGTGGCTTTACGATCCCGCTGAGAGATGACATCACCCATTGTCTCCGACTGCTCCTTCACCGGCGTGAATTCCTGGGCGAATTCACCGATGGTGTCGCCGAACAGGCCAGCCTGGGATATGGGTGAGTTCACTTCACACATATCAACCAGGTTTAGCCCGAGGTGGTGTTCCTGGACCACAAATGTGACCATCATCCTTCCCAGGGCACACAGCCGACTTTTTTCAGAGCATAGTGGGTTGCGGTGCGGAGCTTGTGCTCAGTCCTGGGTCAGAACCATCCTTGCGCAGCTAGGTAGGTGGTGGGTGCTGGTAGGTGGCCATAGCATGCATGGTGAAGGCGGAAGCGCATGCAGCAAACCGCGTGAGCTTATTGTGCACATCCAGGGTCTGTGCACATCCAGGATTTGCCGCGGGGCTGGGGTATAAACCATCATCAGACCCACAGCCGACGCAGCACGAGAAAGCACGGCCATCATGTCTGCTTTTTAGATGCCAACGGCGCGCTCTCCACCCCAGAGGGAGGGAGCGAGCGGGTTCGCATCCTCATCAAACAATGACAGCCCATCCTCCGATGCAGCGATGGACATCTGATCCTCGGTGTCATCAAGTGAGAGGGCGACCATCCGAGGACAGAGCCCTTCTCTCACCTGAAACTTGGATGGAGCGTGTGGAGGAGCGAGAGGTCTGCGAGCCCGAGGGCGGCAGATTTACTCCCACTGTGACCCTCAGATCTGCCCGAGTGCCAGCCGCAGTGCAGGGGACAACTGGGGTGGGTTGCTCTTTTGCAAGAGCAAGCCGCGATCTTAACTGCGCAACAGACATGACATCACAATGACGACATGCACTGCCCGCAAGCACCGCATTAACATGCTGGACCCCCAGACATGAAACGCTGTGCTCGTGCCCATCATCCGGGGACAGGAAACCACCGCATTCAGAAACGCACGGTCAGAGCGACGTCTTGAAAAAGACGCGCTGCACAACCGTGTTGCTTTTTTAGCAAACTTGCTTCCTATATACAAACCGCTCTTAGAGGACCTGACCCAAAGAACGCCAGGCAAGGGAGAACAACCCAGCTCGATCGTCTGCCACTGCGTATACGCGCTCTGGACCGGGAGAAGCTGCTTCTAGATCTCCCTCTGTAGACACAGGTTGGAGATACCCTCAAAGACTCTCTCAGAAGCTTTGTGAAAGGCTCTGAAAGCGAAAAGATGACGTTGCTGAGCACATGCTGGGTTTTTATGCCAAGTTAATTGTCATTGACGACAACTGTGCACGATGACACCGCCAACTCATTGTCATTTCATTGGCCCGTTTTTATACTCTTTCAGATGATTGGATTCTGATGAAATCCCCATAGTAGAAGTTTTTCCACATAGCATTGAAGTTCCCCTCCTGAAGGGGAACTGCAGCAACTGCGTGATGCTATCATGTCAATATGGACCAAAATCTTCGAGGAATTTTTCCAGTACCATGTAATTGTGTAGGAACTTTCTGTATTTTCATTTTACAGCTACTTTACTCGTATTTTCAGTTATGCGTTACATTGTGGGAGAGCAAGAATCTCGGCACGAACAGCATGAGAGCCAAACACCATTTTTTTGCACGCATACACATATTGTTTTTTAAATTGTATATTTTTTTTTGTTGTTGTTGAGTCTAGTATTCTATTGGAACGGAGAAAATATGTTAGACCTGAAAACAATGTCATAACCCAAATGAACATGATTTCACAATCTGCTTCAGTCTGCAAACCAAGCCAGTGCTGCAGATCCACCTAAGCCATTTCCAGGATAAAAAGAGAAAAGCACCATAACAGGGCTTTAGAACATTGCAATGTTTTCCGGAGGGGTTGTATTTCCATTTCGCTTTTTCTTTTTTGAATTCATCCCACCAGGTGCTTGTTACACAACATACCAGGGATGCCAGGTCATTCTGGGCTGCTTTCATGAAATATTGACTCCCACCTGACTTGCGTGGATATTTTTTACCTAACTTTGAAAACAAGCCAGAACATATTAAAGTATCTTATGCATATTTCATGCTGGTAATTTCAGCCTCCCTGTTGGAAGTTTTAGGCTTCAAGAAAGATTACGTGTAACTCATATCAGAGTGTGAGTACGCTGTTTAACAGTCTGCTGACAAGTTCTGTGTCCCTACCAGACATTACAATTATGTTAGACACAGTTTACATACTGGATTTGCTTACAATTATGACAATCACTGAATCTCTCAAGACTGAAATATTCCTTTTAAATGCACCTTGTTAGATGTAGAATGCATGTGATGAAACATTCATACCTCTGTAATGGTCAGAAAAAAAATTGTCAGAAAAAAAAAAACTCAGATTATAAAAGCTCATTAAAAATATTGTCTGAAAAGTGAATTTTGTATGGTATTTATTCCTAAATGGTACATATTAGTACTCTAATAGTATGTATATATCAGTACAGTACAGTGACTTTTGTCTCTTAGGAAACCAAATAAACATGATTTCGCCACAGCGAAACCGGCCACAGCTTTGTACCATTAATATACTAATACGCTATAATATAATAATAATATTGACCCTAAAATTATTTTTGAAACTTTTAAAAACTGCTTTTATTTCAGCTAAACTAAAATAAATAGATGTTATAAAACTGGATGGAACTACAAAGATACATAAAAAAATAATAATAATAATTATATATATATATATATATATATATATATATATATATATATATATATATATATATATATATATATATATATATATATATATATATATATATACACACACAGTTGAATTCAGAATTATTAGCCCCCCATTGACATTCTTTTCCTTTTTTAAATAGTTCCCAAATGATGTTTAACAGATCAAGGAAATTTTCACAGTACGTCTAATAATATTTTTGCTTCTGGAGAAAGTCTTATTTGTTTTATTTTGGCTAGAATAAAAGCAGTTTTTAATTTTTTGAAACCCATTTTAAGGTCAAAATTATTAGCCCATTAAGCATTTTTTTTTTCGAATTTTTTTTCATTTTGTTTACAGAACAAACCATCATTATACAATAACTTGCCTAATTACCCTAACCTACCTAGTTAACCTAATTAACCTAGTTAATCCTTTAAATGTCACTTTAAGCTGTATAGAAGTGTCTTGAAAAACAACTAGTAAAGTATTATTTACTGTCATCATAAAATAAATCAGTTATTAGAAATGAGTTATTAAAACTATTATGTTTAGAAATGTGTTGAAAAAATCTTCGCACCATTGAACAGAAATTGGGGAAAAAATAAACAGGGGGGCTAATAATTCATAGGGGCTAATAATTCCGTCCTCAACTATATATTATACACACATTAATACAAATAAGAATATTAAGCTACAGTGAAACAATATTTAACATTATTTTTTAAATGACAATAAATTTAATTAAACATATTAATATGGAGGCTGGAGAACATTGGACATCCATTGTCGAGAACTGCAGGTGTGAGTAGGTCACTGGTGGGCGAAGACTCGTCTGTGGTCTTTCAGGAATCAGTGTCATGCACTCTGCTCCTCCATGACTGCCGCAGCATCAGCTCTGGAAATGGCCTGGTCCAGGATTATGGATACCTTGGCATCATTTCTTCTCTGGTCTTGGATCGTATCAATGGCGCTGCACAATCTCTAGAGGCCTTGTGATGAGTATCCCCAGTTGAAAATAGAGAATAAAGAAAATAATTGGCATAGCTGCTGTTCGTAGAGTATTTAAACAAGAAATGCAAAAACGAAGTGCTATAAATGAAAATGGGTGATTCTCACGAAAACTTAGTTTAAAATTTTTCAAACCGAATTTTAAAAAAATGTTTAAATTAACTTTTTGTTTTTGCAGATATTTTAAACAAAGTCTGGAGCATTTGTCAACATTAATTAAAAAATATATACATATCATTTAGTACCTTTTTGAACATAATTTCCAAAATAAGTAATGAAAAATCTCATTACCGCAACAGTCTGAAAAATCAACTCTGTTAAAAAAGCGAATTCACATTGACAGTTTTAAAAAAGGGATTATTAACAGTCATGTACAGTTACTTGAGATTTTGAAATAACATTTATTTTTAAATTAACAGTTTTTTTATTTTTTATTGTTTTTTCTCATTACCGAAACACCCTTCACAACTGACAACCCTTTTTTTTTAATATATTTTGATAAAACCTGATGTATTTTCAAAATGATCTGGCTAACCCGAAAGGACATAATTTGTAGATTATGCACATGCATTGAAAAGCAAACAATAAAAAAAAAATAATAATAATAACACTTAATGAACATTGGTTGCGGTAATGATAAATAGGTTGCAGAATATAAGGTAATTATTTCAAGATTGATTTGAAGTATACTATGTATGAGATTTAGAAAAATCAACATTGAATTTCAAATCTGTTTTATTTTTAGTGCTTTAAAAACAAAAAATTAATTTCAAAGAATAATTTCCATTTGCTTGAATAAGCTGAAATTAATCATCATCCCTGCTAGATGGTGTGGTCTCTAGTACAGGTTGGTATTTCTTATTTGGGAATCAAACTTGTGGTCTTAGCTGGTCAAAAAGGGATGAACAACAGTAAAGTACCCACTGTTGTTGTTTTTTAGCTACATTTAATCAATTGTATAAAATATTTATATTATTTTGAAATTTGAGAGGTTTGATGGTCTTTATTTATTCATTAATCAACATGCATTTCCCCCATTAAAAACAATAGAATTTTTGTACTTTTTAAAAAAATATATATGTTTAAATTAGTGCTGTATTTCCGAGTAGGGTCTGTCTGGAGACTGCAAGACAGGGGCATAACATGAAGGGGGCGTAACTTGTAGCAGAGGCGTAACTTGAAGTTATGGAGACCCACATGTCAAACTATGTTGTTGGCGATGTACCCATCAATTATTAACATCTACACTCTCAGAAATAAAGGTACGCAAGCTGTCACTGGGGTGGTACCTTTTCTAAAGGTACAGATTTGTACCTAAAAGGTCCATATTAATACCTTAAGGGTACATATTAGTACCTAAAATGTACAAAAGTGTACCTCTTAAAATTTTTAGGTACTGATATATACTTTTGAGGTACCAATATGGACACTTTAAGTACAAATTTGTACCTTTTGAAAAGGTACCACCCCAGTGACAGCTCGCATACGTTTATTTCTGAGAGTGTACACCTACTCCACACCTAAACCCAACCATCGCAGTTATTAACGCCTATACCTACCACAACCCTAAAGCCAACCATCATGTTAATAATGTACAGCTGCAGAGGCTTTTCATACTTGATGTGCTCAAAAAAATCAGCAAGTTGCTAAATTAATTAATATAAAAATATATTGGTTGTGGATAAATTTGGAGAAAACTCATGAAAACATTTGGTGAAAATGTTCTCTTGTAAGTATTTCCGCCATCTTGCCAACAACATCTCGTTGTGACATCTCACATGGTTCAATGGAATCTCCATAACCGCAGGTTGCGCCTCTCTAACTTACTACAAGTTACACACCTTCATGTTACGCCCCTGTCTTGCAGTCCACAGACAGATACTTAGTATTTCCAGGTAAAATAGAGACTGTCATTTAAAAACAAATTAGCACCCTCTGGCCATTAAAAAATACATGCAATGACATAATGTAAACACTAGGTTCTAGTATTACTATATCTACAATGCTGCTTGTAAATTCCTTTCTAGAATGCTAAAATAATTCTTTCTGACAAGGTTTTGATATTTGTTACTTGACAAAGTGATTTAAAGATAAATGTGGCTATTTTGATTACTGTAAAAACTACATATGGCTATAAAGAGACTACACAAAAGGCTTAACATTTTGTATGATGCAGTGTGTTTGTGTTTCCCACTTAATGTCACCCCTTTACACTCATGCACTTTTTTTCAGAATCATGCTGAATTTGTATGTTTGCAAACAAAATATTTTCTAAATGTTCATAATTGACTTAATGGTTATTTTCTCTCACTCTGTGCGTGTGTGTGCATTTGTACACTGTGTGTGCAGATTAAAACTAAATTATTAACTTAAATGGCTACATTTCCTAACACTGTAGAGTGTGTTTTAGTAATTACACCTGCTATGCCATCTCCAAATCTAACCTCTCTCTTTCTTTCTTTCTGTACTCCTCGAGTAGTTCTGGGTTGCTGTACAATTTTTCCCAACCTAGCTTTTGCTAAAGATTTTCTTTTTTTCACTTGCTGACTGTCTAAAATGAAACAAATCAAAGCAAAATATAAACAGATAGTACATTTTTAGATTAACATTAAATTCAAAAGAGTTATTTGAATCTAGTATGCAATTTACTTAAATTCTCATTACTGAAACAGATATTCTCTCTACCGCAACTGTCCTTAAATGGTTACGGTATATGAGAAAAGAGTTGTGGAGAATGAGGTGCCTCAATATGTTTTGCAAATAATAGGGAAGCTATGATGATTTAGAAAAAAATTTGTCAATGCATATAATTAAGACTTTAAAAAGTTTGTTTTCATAAAAATTTGTAAATCTAACAATGATGTAAATGTAGAAAACTACCTGTTTCGGTAATGATAATCAAAAAGTCGTGTAACTATTTTGACAGGAGAAAATTTCACATTAAACTGGAGAAATATAAAAGATCTTCTTTACTGGCAGCCATCTTGAAACAACTGTCCCATGTGTGTTTAAACAGTACTTTAAAATGGTTGCGGAGGATGAGAACATCCGTCACGGGCACATCGTTTTTCAGTTTTTTCTCATTATCATTATACATAAATATTTTGTAAATTATTTGTTCTGTCATGTAAGATTATCAATTAGAACAATTCATTTGTTTTTATTCTAAAATTTTTATGCTAATTTGTTAAAATCACAACATAACACATATTCAAACATACATGGACACGTTTCGGCAATGAGAATTTCAGTAGAAAATGCAGTAAAATGATTAAAAATAAATAAATTATGTTGAAATTACACATTGTGCTTTGTAGAGAACAGCGTTGTCTTTATTATAATGTTTTTTTATTAACAAATTACTAAGTCTTATATTTAAAATCATAAGTGCCACGTTGTTTTAATGGTTTCGTGAGAATAATCCAGTAGTATAAACAGACATAGAAACAAAGATGTAAAGCATATGAGTGCTTCTGACAAAATGTCTGGTGCATTAAGACAGGATGAGTGTGTCCTACAGGTTGTTTGTCAGGCCCACTCACCTGCGTGGAGCACACTCATATCATACAGTTATGTGATGCATTGTGTGTATGCTTTACTAAAAAGATAGGTCTTTAATCTAGTTTTGAACTGAGAGATTGTGTCTGAGCCTTGGACATTATCAGCAATGCTATTCCAGAGTTTAGGAGCCATAAATGAGAAGGCTCGACCTCCTTTAGTAAACTTTGCTATTTTTTTGTGTTTGAGACCTTAAAAAGCGTGTTGAATTGTATCAAGACAGAAGGTTGGTTAGATAAAGAGTAGTTATTTAAAATTATTAAATTATTATTTAAAGCTTAATAGGTAAGAAGCAATATTTTATAATCAGTACAGAGCTTAACTTGCAGCCAGTGTAAGGAGGATAAAATTGGGGTGATATGGTTATATTTTCTAGACCTGGTAAGAACTCTGGCAGCTGCATTTTGCACTAGCTGAAGTTTATTAATATGACAGTACAGTGCCTATAGAAATAATTACTTTTAATAATTACTGAAATAATTACTTTTTTTGTCATACAACATGACATTAAATCACATACCTAATAACATTTCCAGCCTTTGAAATGTTTTTGTAGCCTTCTCCTAACTTGTGCCTTTCTACAACTAAATCAGGCAGGTTGTAATGTGATTAAAGGTATAGATTTCCACAGGGTATGCTGATTTTCTATAAGCACTGTATTATAAAATCATTTCCATGCAAGCAAAATTCACAATTTTATATTCAATGATAGCAAGTGCCTGGCAGAGTCTGAGGAAATCCCCCATTTGTAAATGAAAGTGAGCAATGTCAGCACTGCC
Organism: Danio kyathit; assembly: GCA_903798195.1. Lineage (NCBI taxonomy): Eukaryota > Metazoa > Chordata > Actinopteri > Cypriniformes > Danionidae > Danio > Danio kyathit. Next base: position 33,599,733 of record LR812520.1, on the reverse strand, counting down.
TAGAAGGTGATGGTCTATCAAGTTAGTAGAGGGCCAAATGTCACCTGGAAAAAGTGTGACTTATAACACCCTTGCTCTTTTCAGATAAGTCTCAGGCAGGGAGGCAGGTAATTTAAACTCGCGGTCAAGCATGGCAATAACCTTTAGCATTATCAATGACACAAGAATTATTCACAAAGACAGAGCGTCTGAGTGATGTACCTCCAGCATTATTAAAGTTGAGTGAGTGTCCTCACTTTCATATCGTACAGACGCTGAAACTGAAGAGCTCCAGACTATTGAGTAGATTTTCAAAGGCAATTCAATACCAAAAAAGAAAGTACTTTTTTTTTGTTTAAAGTACAACATTGGTTTTACCAACAGGGATTATGAATAAGAACTTTTAGGGGTCTGAATTTCAATTACTTTTAATATCATTTAAATACACACATTTAATAAAGAAATTAGAAGCTAATAAGAACCCTGCTGCTGACTAAATCATCAATAATTCATCCAGGAACTCTTGGCTTGGTGTTTTTATCTTCATTCCTCATTCCTCACTTATTTAAAGGTGCACTCAGTAATTATTTCCTCATTAAAAAAAAGTTTTACCCCTAGAGCTTTAAAAAAAAAATGTTTTAAAATCATGTAGACTCAGACGAGGTGAAGACACCAATGAGTAGCCTGTTAAAAGCAGGTCTGTTTTAAATGGAGCGGCTCACCTTATGGGAATTGATACCCGAGATCAAATGTCCAGCTAAATATTATTCATTTTATCCCTGTAACCCCCTTTTATCTGAAAGATTTGCTTTAATTAATTATGCTGGTTATGAATACTGCATTTATATTACATCATTGGTATGTGAAACCTGCTGTTTGGACTGCTACTATATCTTGGGGATGGGAAATAATAATCATAATAATAAATAATTATAGGAAGAAAAAATATAAAAAAAGGATTTGTATTTTAACACCTTGGCTCTTTTTTTTTTTTGCACTTGGGTTCTTGTACATCCCTGAATGCTCTAGTAACCGCTCACATACTATTAGCACTGTTTCTTTTTTTAGTGTTGTCAATCTTTGTATCACACATTATTCTAGAGCTGTTAAACCACATTTGGTGGTGGTGTTACTTTTGCCATCAGTCATTTTGTGTGCAGGTTGTAAAGTCTACTGAAGATCTGTGCATGTTTGGTGCTCATTATTTATTAAAGCAATTTTTTGTAACTTTCTATTTGGGATTGTTAATAAGACTTTAGCTTATATACAGCATATTCAGTCATACATACTAAGTAACAGTACAAAACATTCAACCCCATCAAGGTCCTGTTTATACTTTACCTTGCATTAAGATGTGTTTTTTGTCAATGTAATCAATTCCTAACTCAGATGTGACCAGAGTTTGAAGATCAGAAAAAGACCATACTCATACACATGGCCATAGAATTAGCAACCCAGTCTCTTGCTACTGCGTATATATACCACGAGTTTGCATCAGCAATCGGCGTAGTATTTACACGCCAAAGGCACATTTTTCGTACATATTGTACGCAAAACCGTCCCATTAAAACTCAATGGATTACAAATGCGTATGCGCTGCACGCAGAAATGTATCAGAGTGAAGAATTAGATCACACCATTGCTATAATAATATTGGCACAGAGAAACAATATTTCTGGATCACGTTTTATTATTATTATTATTATTATTATTATTATTATTATTATTATTATTATTATTCGCCCTAGCTAATTTATACAATAATTTCGAGAGGATCACATACTTATGATTGACCATGGCTGGTCCTGCATTAGCTAACGTATGATTCACCATCAGATGATTCCTAACTCACCATAAATAACCAGAGTTTTATACCTCTGTTATCTTTGTCTTGAACAATCCCCCTTCCATCCCTACTCGTTCTCCCTTTTCCTTGATATGACGGCAGAGCGGTCGGGACTGTTTGCTCACAGCAAGAATGTCACTGGTTCAAGTCCTTACCTGGCCAATCAACATTTCTGTGAGGAGTTTACATGTTCTCCTCGTACTAGCGTGGGTTTCCCCGGGTTCTCCGGCTTCCTCGCACAGTCCATAGACATGAGACATAGGTAAATTGACCAAACCAAATTGGCACCATAGATGAGCTCCTAATCAGCAGTATATCTCTCCATAGCAATCCCTAATTTGTCATTAGCCATATATAAGCAGGGGAGTTCTCGAGACCTACCTGAGCTCAAACTCCCCTCTTACCCTGCAAACAGGAGGGAGCCCCGGGCTCAAGGATCTTATGAGCTCAGGGCTCTCTCCTGGGACAGCATGCCAAACACACTTTATAATCAATCATCAGCTAAGTGTGAATTCTTTAAAAGATATTAATAGACATTTAAAATCTTCCTGTCAAGCTCAGGGTTTACAATACTGTAGTGTTCTTAAGCCTTTATGATCACACTGACCAGCGTGCAAAAATTGAAGTATACTTTGGGCTGTAGAATAAACACACGTAGACTTTTCCAAAATACACATGTAGACTTTTCCAGAAATTTCCAGTAGATTACCTGGGAATGCATGAGGAAAGTTGCTGGTATGAGCATGTACAAGTTCAGAATGCAATGACACGAGACCTCCACTGTGGGCCAGTCAGAACATTTGATCCGATGACATTATTCACTCCACATTGTTAATGAAAATAAAAGCCTTTGAATCCTTTGTCCAAACACATTTAGTTGCTGCGTATTTATCAGAAAACACTCCTTTGTTCCTTAGTCGCAACTGAAAATTATTTGTAAAGTTATCTATGAAATGCTTATGATAAACCTGTAAGCTTTGTGTTCAACTGTGTGATGCAAGTGTATGCAAAAGAGAAGCGTGAGTCAGATTTTGACAACCCAGGCTCAATCTGAAAACCTCCCTGTATATAAATTTCTGAAGAGCTCCAAAATGTCCCAGGAGCTACATTTTTTGCAGTTTTTATTTTCGCACATGCACCAGAGGCCACTGTGTACGCTTTTTGAGATCTCAAATTTCTCTTGCGAGTGCCATTCTCGCCTGCTGTTCTCTCGCAAATCCACCAGAGGCCGCTGTCGACTGACTGACTGACTGACTGACTGACTGACCGATCGACTGACCCACCCTCCTCCTTCCCTAAACCCAACCAATAGTATTTTCAAAAGCACCAGTTGACCCGCCCACCCCCTTCCCTAAACCCAACCGACAATTTTTAATTTTCAAAAGCAATCCAGAAAAAGAAAAGCCCTCGCCTGATTTTTTACCACTTTTTTAGATTTTGCCACATTCTCACTCTGTTATTTACTTGTTTATTTTATTTTTTGGATTTTGTTTTTGTCTTATCTGCTTTCTGGAACCGGACTCGAACCCCGTCGTTGTGGTCAACTCCTCTGTGCGTCTCAAGTCCACTGATGTACATGGCAAGCTAACTGGACAAACTGGTAACAGTGGGAAAGCCATCCATACAGAGATAAGCGGTCAACTGGTAAGCGTGAAAAGGAACGCCGTCATACCGCCCCGTGGCATTCGATTTACAAACGAAATGCAGCCATACGTACTTCTGGCTACGTAATTCGCGAGCTCCAGAAATGTATATAGGGCTACGTTTTCAGAATGAGCCTATGTTGGATTTCGAGAGGTTTTTCACAATACTTTTCCATATAGCTTCAGAATTGCTCATGTATTAAAACTATTATGTTTAGAAATGTGTTAAAAAAATCTTCTCTCTGTTAAACAGAAATTGGGGAAAAAAAATAAACAGAGGGCTAATAATTCAGGGGGGCTAATAATTCTGACTTCAACTGTATATTCTCCTATAGTTCAGTATTTTGGTTAGTATCTGGGAGAAAAGAAACTGTGAAATTAAAGTTTGAAATTACTTATAAAAAGTGAGTAAACATGTAACTTGGAACTGTTAAGTTGAAAACATTTGGATTATTGTGCACATAATTCATTCTATACTTTGGTAACACTTTACAAGGTTGTATTAGTTAATATTATTTTGTGCATTTACTAATGTGAATAAATAATGCACAGTACATTTACTATAGTATGTGTTCATGTTACTTAACATTAGTTCATGAAAATACAGTTGTTCATTATTAGTTCATGATTACTCATGGCGCATTAACTAATGTTAACAAGCATGAATTTGGATGTCTGACTTATTGCCGGCAATGCGAACCAGACTTGTTTCCAGTGCATGTTGGACTCCGGCAGGGCTGCCCCTTGTCTCCAATTCTGTTCATAATTTTTATGGATAGAATTTCAAGGCGCAGCCTGGGGCTGGAGGGGGTCCGGTTGGGGGACCACAGAATCTCATCTCTGTTATTCGCAGATGATGTTGTTCTGTTGGCTTCATCAAACATGGACCTTCAGCATGCACTGGGGCGGTTTGCTGCCGAATGTGACGCGGCTGGGATGAGAATCAGCACCTCCAAGTCCGAGGCCATGGTGCTCCACCGGAAAAAGGTGGTTTGCCATCTTCAGGTTGGAGGAGAGTCCTTACCCCAGGTGGAGGAGTTCAAGTATCTCGGGGTTTTGTTCACGAGTGAGGGAAGGATGGAACGTGAGATTGACAGGCGGATTGGTGCAGCGGCAGCAGTAATGCGGTCGATGTACCGGTCCGTCGTGGTGAACAAGGAGCTAAGCCGAAAGGCAAAGCTTTCGATTTACCGGTCAATCTACGTTCCTACTCTCACCTATGGTCATGAGCTTTGGGTCATGACCGAAAGGACAAGATCTCGGATACAAGCGGCTGAAATGAGTTTTCTTCGAAGGGTGGCAGGGCGCACTCTTATAGATAGGGTGAGGAGCTCTGTCACTCGAGAGGAGCTCGGAGTAGAGCCGCTGCTCCTCCACATCGAGAGAAGTCAGTTGAGGTGGCTCGGGCATCTGTTTCGGATGCCTCCTGGACGCCTTCCTAGGGAGGTGTTCCAGGCATGTCCCACCGGAGGGCGGCCTCGGGGAAGACCCAGGACACGCTGGAGGGACTATGTCTCTCGGCTGGCCTGGGAATGCCTCGGGATCCCCCCGGAGGAGCTGGAGGAAGTGTCTGGGGAGAGGGAAGTCTGGGGTTCTCTCCTAAGACTGCTACCCCCGCGACCCGGCCCCGGAAAAGCGGCAGAAAATGAATGAATGAATGAATGAATGAATGAATGAATTTGGATGTTAACAATGCATTAGTACATGTTAAACTATGATTAATAAATGCTGTGCAAGTGTTGTTAATACATAGTTCATGTTAGTAATACATTAACTTAGGAAACCTTATTTGAAAGTGTGACCAATTATTTTAAGTCAACAAGATTTAAGTTTACTCACTCAACTAATCGATTTTTTTTGGATTGATAAAATTAAAGCATGATAAAATGTACTATTTGAGAGAGGAGAGCTGCTGAAGCAGAACAAATTAAACTATTTGAAGTTCACTTGTCATGAAATTCTCTCAGGTTCACTTGTCATTTTATTTGGTAATTTGCACTGTGGGAGAGTCAATTGAACAGTTTATGCTAAGGCTGCATGACTATGTGCTCCTTTCATCTCTCCTACTAGCAAGTTAATTATCTGATCTTATGGAAGTAGTTATGTTTACATATTGGGGTGTAGTGGTGTATTTCTACAATGGAAATTTCCAAAATGTTTACTTAGTATGATTTGATACTGCTCTGCTTGTTTTTAGGTGGTGTGCCTCGGTGCTCATCTGTGTCTAAATGACTGAGATTTACAATCAAATCAAAAACGGAGCTAAACTGCAACTGTTCACAAATGAAAATGTCCAGTGTGATACAGGAACACAATTTAGGCATATGAAACGGTCAGTTTTATTTTCTTAGAATATTACAAATGATAAAAGAGTGTGGGGTAAGATATAATAGTTATGTACTGTATATATTTTACCATGCTGCAATTGAATTTGACAACATAATATAAACATGTAAAAGTTATACAGTATAGTACAGTATATTCTGTTATGCAAAAAAATAGACCCATTTTTTAACCTCAACCAAGACAAGGTGCAACGTTGTGCTTATTACCAGTAAGTAAACTTCAGACAAACTAAAGCCTGAAGAAACTGTGGTTTACAATGGATTTATAACAGTTAAGAAGTAGGGCTGCAGAATATATCATTTCAGCATTGATATCGAAATGTGTGTGTCTGCAATAGTCACATTGCAGGATCTGCAATGTTGAGTTAGCATAGTTGATGCGTATGGCTTAATTTCATTTCAACTATTATTTTTTTAAACGAATGCTACGGGGCGGTATGATGCCGTTCCTTTTCACGCTTACCAGCTGACCGCTTACCTCCGTGTGGAGGGCTTTCCCGCTGCAACCAGTTTGTCCCGTTAACTTGTCGTGTACGTCGGCGGACTTGAAACGCAGAGAGGAGTTGACCACGATGACGACGACGGGGTTCGAGTCCGGAGAAGAGCGGTTCCAAAAATCAGGTAAGACAAAAACAGAATCCAAAAAATTAAAATGAACAAGTGAATAACAGGGTGAGAATGTGGTAAAATCCAAAAACGTGGTAAAAATCAGACAAGGGCTTTCTTTTTCTGGACGGTTTTTGTAAACCGTTGTTTGGGTTTAGGGGTAGTAGGTAGGCCGGTCAATCTATAAAATTGCTTGGGTTTAGGGAAGGAGGAGGGTGGGTCAGTCGATTGGTCGGCCGGCCAGTCAGTCAGACAGTCAGTCGACAGCGGCCTCTGGTGGGTTTACGAGAGAACAGCGGGCGCGAACGACACTCGAGAGAGAAATTTAAGACATGAAAAAGCACACACAGTGGCCTCTTGCGGATTCGCGAAAACAAAAACAGCAAAAATAAGTACCTCCCATGATGTATTTCACCAGAAACGTCCACGGGACTACGTTTTCAGAATGAGCCTGGGTTGATTATGTCAGACAATGTAATTCAGAAATTACTACAGTAAAGGTAACATTAAAGTGAAATGATTTATAGCAGACTTTCTTGACTAAATATGTTGATGTCAAAGTAGTGTTCGAAAAATAGACAGTTAGCCAACTTTCTGTGGTTGACCTGGCCTGCTATCGAAAGATGGTCCAGAAATGTGCATAGACGTTTGACACTGTGAAGCTATTGTTCTTTTTAGATACTGTGCACCTATCAAATGGGCAATTTTAGATTGTCTCAGGCTTTTTTGCATGTTGGTGGTGGTTCATGTGGGTTCACAGCTGGCTCCTGCACTGCAACATCATCAGACAGCCTCAAGCTACATCTTGAACGGTCACAGAGACGTTTGCATGTCCTAGTCTGTCAGTTCTGTCCTATAGCTCTGTAGGGACTGCATATTAGGACATTTCATTCTGTTTGAACTGCAGAGTGCACACATACTTAAGTCACGTAACACTACACCATATTCATTATTTTGTTCAGTAGAAGTGTTTTCTTGTCTTTTTTATTTTAATTAGCAGTTTTAAATATAGTCCCATTAAATAGAAGAAGGGTGTTTTTTTGTTTTTATAACTCATCCATTTCCTTTTTATTAGGTTATATTAAGTCTGCATAATTAAGGGCATTAAGGGTTTGGTATCCATCGGTTTGTGCGATGACGCGCGAACAAAATGACGATGGTTGGCCACGCCTACTGGTAGCTTCTTTTGGGTTCTTCATAAACCTGGGTGACGTCACGGATACTACGTCCATATCTTTTACAGTCTTGTCATGTTTGACGCTGAAGCCCCGTGTAAATGGGGCGTTACAGTGGGTGGGATTATCACTGTAGTTGCACCACCTCTACTGCCATGACATCATCATTTTCATTCTACAGTAGCTTGTGCTGCATCTGCTCCTCAGCTACCAACAAGAGGTGCTGCCATTTTAGGAGTCTTTTCTTGTGGTCGTATAAAATGAGTTTAGTTGTGTGAACCAACAATACAGAGGTGACTTCTGCTGACTATTTAAATATAGAGTTTCAATGACACATTTCAAGATGATGGTAGAGATTATTCTCAGTGACCAGCAGTGTGTATACGTTACGTTTTGGTAACAGTATGGCTTGCCTGAAATCACAACTGAGGTGGTACTCAGGGCCTTTTCTAGACTTTACTATCGTTCAATCCCAAAATGTCTACAGCAGTGCAAAATCAACAGTTTGAAACCTACACTCTAGGTTTCTCTGTTTTTCAGATGCCAGAGTCTGCAGTGTTTAGCACCTTGTTAGTAGCGTTGTGTCATTCGTGAACAAGCCAGCTCAAAGAGCCAATTCGTTGTAGCGAACAAGAAGAGCCAACTCACATCAGCCAGAGCCCAATCTTAAGGTATGGATGGGACTTTATTTGAATGGGAACACCATTTGTCTAATCACGAGAGCTAAGATCATACCATTATGTGAAAGAAGAGTTGATATTTAGGGTCTGGCTGCAGACATGCACGTCAGACATGCACTCAGGAGTGCATGTGTCTGCAGCCAGACACTATTGGATATTGTCGAATGTCAACCTGCACTAAAGACCAGTGTATAAATGTTAAGACTTTTGCTTTTATTTATAAAATTAGTTTTTCTTTTCAATTGTCCAATTAGTTTTATAGAAAGAAATATTTTTAGAAAGTCTTATTTGAATTATTTTGGCTAGAATAAAAGCAGATAAAAAAATTTTTATAACCATTTTAAGGTCAATATTATTTGCCCTCTTAAGCAATATATATACTGTATATATCCTTTTGTATGAGGAACTACTTTCTACCGCTATTCATTCACATCAGCAGAAACCATTGCTACCTTACAAATGTCACTTTAGAGCTAGTATTTGAATGATTCTCTAGGGTAATGTCTAAAGTGATGACAAAACAGGTGATTTTGCTCACATTTTAAGATCATAAGGCTGAACGGCATGAAATGCCATCAATCTACAGAGATTTCCCAGTATTTCTCTGTTGCAATCGGGAGATCACATTAATTAACCCAGAAATAGCCATAGCAGCGCAAACACTACAAGATTGCTGTTGTGTTTGTGATACAGAAAAACTCTAAACACATGCGGGCATTTCTTCTTCTTTTTTTAATTTGAACTATTCTGCAGTAACAAAAACAGGAAACTTATTAGAATCAGATGGCCAACCAAAAAGTAACTCAGGGTTATACAAAGAGTGGCCAACACAAAATTCACACATTCCTGATATGTGAGTCTCACACTCAATACACTACGATTACTATGATATCAATACAGCACCACAACATACAAAAGAGACAAGATCAACTTAGAATGTCACTTTCCAGATTTATAATGATTTGATCAGCTGTAGTTTGTAGTTTTACGCTGAATTTTTCTCCTCTAAGGGCTTATTATGCATTCTCTGTTGCCATGTTGTGGATGTACAACGTCAACAATCTTTGCTCTGGTACAAAACAACTACTTCTTGCCCAAAAAAGTCTCAAAAGTACATTGTGTTGTCCAATGGCTGCAATATTTGTCAAACTGTAGTCCTCTGCTTGCCACTCATGTGCGCGGAATAATACAGAAGAGTGAAGAGACTGTAGGAGTTCTGATATTGCAGAATAACGCACGACTATCAGCCAATCAGTTTTGAGAACCAGGCAGAACTGTTGTATAAATAAAAATATATAAATATATTTTGAAAACAATGAAGCTTTTATGAAAAAAAATGGTGGAGGCGGGTAGGGGCAGGGGCACTGCTGGGGGCAGTTGTGGGGGCAGGGTGAGGTGGTGCCCTTGGCAACTGCCTAGTTTGCCTATGCCTAGAAACCGTACTAGTCGCACATTAGAAAAAAAATCTCTTTTTATGTATATCTCTGTTTTAGTCACATAGTGACAAAGATTCAATTTAAAAATGAGGATATCACTTACTCTCCCTCAGATTATTCCCTTCTTTATCAAGGGTTGTCATATTTTCCTGTCTCTCACGCAATCCACAGTGCTAGGAAACACCTACACTTTCTGCTAATCTCACACACACACACACACACACACACACACACACACGCACGCACGCACGCACGCACGCACGCACGCACGCACGCACGCACGCACGCACGGACGCACGCACGCACACACACAGTGGCACAGTGGCCATTTCACTCCAACTCATACAGACAACTTCATACAGGCAATTTACTTTATCCAATTAATCTTTACTGCATGTCTTTAGACTGTGGGGGAAGCCAGAGCACTCGGACGAAACCCACATATGGGGAGATGTCAGCTCCACACAGAAATACATCCTGGTTCAACCATGACTCAAACCAGAGTGCGAGCCACCCCTTTTTAAAACATGTATTGTAAATTAAACTGTCCACTTTTAGACAGGAATGAAGAACTTATTATCTATAATCATGTATAAATCATTACATGTTTTCCACACTAAACAAGAAAACTTTATTAATATATTAACTTTATTTTACATTAATTACTAATATTAATGTGTTGGCTTGTCACATTTAGTCAAGTAGATATTATACTAATACTTAGATTAAAGAAAAAGCTAAATAAATAAATAAACTAAATAAATAAATAAATAAACTCACCCTATACATTACCTTTCTAACATCATAATCTCCATTGTCCCTGTGTCTTCATCCCTATTAGTAATGTCAAAATAAATGCATGCAATTAATTCAAATTCCTTTACACATTATAATAATTGAATGCAAATAACCACAGCATGCATAATTGCATCATTAATGGTTAAATGATCTCAGGAATCTGGAGTTTATCGCACTGAGCATCTTCAATGAAGCAAGCAGATGATAGGTGGCATTTTTGTTCTAACCCTTTAACACGGATTTCTTGTCTGTTTGTGAATATTTTAAGCCTCTACACTGTGGGAAAAATATAATTCCAATGATCCAGAAAGTGACTGCATTAAAACAAAGGCCAAAACAAAGAGAATGAAAATAAAACCGGACAGATTACCTCTGAGATGGACCGATCACTCACAGAAAAAAAAATAAAAAAAATTAAAATATATATATCTATATTTTAGTGTGTGTTTCGGTTTAAAACACGAGCTCTGTCATATTCTGTGATTGTTACTGAAGAGTGCAAAACCTCATGCATCGTTCTGTGTGAAATAATTTACTCACCCTGAAGCTATCCTAGGTGTACAAGCCTTTCTTCTCTCAGACAAACATAATCATAGTAATATTAAAAATGATACCCTGCTTTCTCCCAGCTTCATGTTATTAGTGAATGGAGTTATTGAGGCTCCTAAAAGTCTATTAAGTAATCCATAATGAATGCCTTCTGAAGCAAAGCGATAGTTTTTGTTAGAAATAAACAAAATTTTTAATTATTATTCGCAGATTATAACTCAGAACTTTAAAAATATTTTACTGCCTATGCAAAGCTAAAATAATATTTACAAAAAAAAAAAAAAAAAGGGATATGGAAGTATAATGGCTTGAGGGTGAGTGCATGGAATAATTATGGAATAATTAAAAAGTTGTGGAGTGGACTATTCATTTAATTTCACCACAAGAAAGCAATTAATAGTGATTGATCACATTAAAAGTGTGATTAATCATAAGAGAAAAGTTGAATGTAATCTGTCGTCATCCCTACTTCACTCACATCAGCAGTTCAGAATATAAAACCTAACACTAAATTCACTACAACTTTGATTTGGTCAGTGCAGCATAGATAATACTAAGCATAAGAAGCCTAACTTTCTGAAACAGAGCAAGTGTGCACAAATCCATGCTCATTTCAATTAAGCTATAGTGTTTGTATCCTGCAGGCCCGCCTCTACCCTAGATCAATACGTTCTCACTTTTATACCACATACTTTTATTCCAGAGATTTCCATCCCTGTCCATCAGTATGTCACCATGAGGCTGAAGCAGCTCTAATTAGCAGCGAAGCTTACGCCTGGCTGTTTCTGTCCTCAAGTGAAAACCTCACATTAATGTGTCATCTTTGTTTCGACATTCATGCCACGATCTATGTCACTTTAATCAATGCATACACCGAGCTCTGGTGAAAAGAGAAGTCATTCTCAATTAAATGTACATTAATAATCAAAACAATGTAGTGCAGGTAGAGTAAAAATATATGTTCTAAAAGCTACTTAAAGTGCAGTATGTATGAGTAACAAGTAGTACTTCTAAAAGTACACAAAAGGAGTGAGTATTACACTGTGGAAATGATTCCACCTTAAACCCTGCAAAATTAAAATTGTAGCTCACATCTTTTCATTTTACCATTAAATTTTACATGTATGTTTAAGTATACATTAAATTATTTGCCATTCTTGAGCACATATTAACTACAACTTTAAAAATGTGGGATTGATTTAATGTCAGAATACATTAGTTTAATAAATGCACATATAATAAGCTCACAGAAACAGTTAGATGTGTTAAGCAATGCTAAATCTGTTTAACCTAAGTGTCAAAAATCTACAGTATATGTGATGATATGTTAATGCTTTGAATATGCTCTTTAACCACTGCAAGCTTGTGCAACACTCATAGAATTTGTAAAAGAATTTGTGCATGTGTTTGAAAACGCAACATTTTGTAGTATTCTGTTACTTTACTCCACTGAGTAGTTATTCATGGATACAGACACAAACTAATAAAACAACAACAACAACAATGCATGCATTTAGCAGGTTTCTGCGTCTGAGGTTGGATCTAATTTAATTGATGTGGAGACCTTTTTTTAAACTAAAGTTTTTCAACTCAGGCTTGAAATATGTGCCTCAGACTATATTTTTGCAAAATGAAAAAAAGAAAAAGAAAAAAAAAAACATTTCTTAGGGTACTTTTTGATGTTTCAGTCACATGACGTCCTTGTTACACATTGTAACGTCCACTGCTGTTGCTGCATCCCAATTTGCATACTTATACTACACCCTAAAAGTATGTACTTTTTTGTAAAGGAAAAGTATATACTTTTGAATGTGTAACAGAAAAGTATGCAAGCTTTGGGACATACTACTTTCTTGTTAACAGTTCGTTATGGTGCTTAGTTATGAACCCTGTCAATCATCCACATTTCTTTCATATTTAATTTTCTATCTTAATGGAGAAGCAGCAGCAAGATAATCTGCCATTCCTGAGTCCTTCATGCAGAGAAATCTCCTCAGGTCTTTAGATAATTATGCATTCAAACGTTAATGTCCAAATATGTCTTTATATAAGTTCACGTTGTTGCAGATGAAATATAACACGTAATACAGCGATTTAGGTATTTTCCAGTGTGCTAGATATTAATTAACAGGCTTTACCAAAGCCTCTCCACTTGAAGGTTGGTCTCTCGCATCCACCATGTTTGTAGTTTACACTTTTCACCCGAGTTTGTAGTTCTAATCAAATTCACGTCCAACGTGCAATGTACTGTGGGCAAGATCAGCAGTTAGAGTATGGACGGTTCTACACTTCGAATTTTTAAACATACTATGATTTGGGACGTATAATTCTATGTTCATATACTATTTAGGATGGACAGTATGGAAATTGGGATGCAGCATATGTGCATACCTCATTGTGTGTGTATGTTGGCCTTTAAAAGTTGCATCCCAACCCCCCAGCGTGTGCGCTGCAGGTGTCTGTCTGCGTGTGTGAGGAGAGGGAGAATGGAGCGTGAGCTGCTTTTCCCCTGAAACGTCTTTTACATATTGTTTACTTTTACTTTGTGTTTTGTATTATAATTTGAGGAGGAAGGAGGCTAATTATAATGATTTGAGGCTGAATGCCATTTTTGTCTTTAAGCTCTTTTTTTCTTTTGGCTATATCCGAGACACAACATCTATGAGAAGGTGGGGCTTATTGCACAAATCACCTTGATAGCCAACACTGAGACACTGAACTTGAACCACTCTGCATGCACAACACTGTACAAAGTGAGTTAGTGCATGTAGCATTTATTTGGTGTTGTGGAAAGAACTGCACAAAAAAATTCATTTGTCCATATGTCCCTGTATCATTAGTGTGAAAAGGAACATATTTTTGTTGTCGATGTACTGGCCCATTACCTAGAAACTGTAGTCAAATATATGTTGAAGTGTGTTTCTGCAGTTTCACAAAAATGTAGATTGAAGCATGTACAGTATTTAAGACTATGTTGTACATTTTTTTCAGGGAAAGGAAGACCAGTGCAATGTAATTTTAAAATAATTTCAACCAATTCAGAATAGTTCCTCAGGACAATGTAAATATGAGGTGTACTGAAAGAAATTGTAAATTTGAAAGTCCACCCCTACACATAACACCATCGTCCCATCACTGCTCGAGTACAAACTGACCCAGCTGTCTGTCCCTAGCTCTGTCTGTCAATGGATCACCAGCTTTCTGACAGATAGACAACAGCTAGTCAGAATGGGCAAAATCACATCCGACAGCCGCACCATCAGCACTGGTGCCCCACAGGGATGTGTTCTATCCCCACTGCTCTTCTCCCAGTACACCAACAACTGCACCGCAAAAGACCCTTCCATTAAGCTCTTGAAGTTTGCGGATGACACTACTGTTATCGGCCTCATCCGGAACGGTGACAATGTCCGCATACAGACAGGAGGTGGAGCGGCTGGCTTTATGGTGCAGATACAACAACCTGGAGCTGAACACGCTCAAAACAGGGGAGATGATAGTGGACTTTAGGAGAAACCCCCCTGCACTCCCCCCACTCACCATCATGAACAGCACTGTGGCTGCAGTAGAGTCATTCAGGTTCCTGGGCACCACCACCATCTCAGGATCTGAAGTGGGACATTCACAGACTCTATTGTGAAGAAAGCCCAGCAGAGACTGTACTTCCTTCGTCAGCTGAGGAAGTTCAACCTGCCACAGGAGCTGCTCGTACAGTTCTACTCAGCTGTCATTCAATCCATCCTCTGTACTTCAATCACTGTGTGGTTCAGCTCAGCTGCCAAAACTGACCTCCGTAGACTACAGCGAATAGTCCGGACTGCTGAACGAATCACTGGCACTACCCTTCCTACACTTCAAGAACTGTACTCTTCCAGAGTGAGTAAAAGGGCTCGCAAAATCACTCTGGACGGCTCGCACCCAGCACACTACCTGTTCGAACTGTTACCGTCTGGTCGGCGCTACAGAGCACCAAGCACAAAAACAGCCAGACACAGGAAAAGTTTCTTTCCTCAGGCCATCTACCTCATGAACAGTTAAATATTCCCCTACTGTGCAATAAACGTGCAATACTTTCTCAGACACACTTGTACACAGCACCTTATAACAATATATAATGCAATACTTTCACCATTCGCATTTGTACACAGCACCTTATAACCTGTATATTTACAACATATCTGTACATACAATTCAACATCCAGATCTTTTTGACTAACTGCATCTCTGTTTAATGTTTAATGTTTATCGTCTTTTTTTCCCTCATATTTATTTTCATGTTGTCACTTGTCACTTTATGTACACTGGAAGCTTCTGTAGCCAAAACAAATTCCTTGTGTGTGTGAAGCACACTCGGCAATAAAACTGATTCTGATTCTGATAACTGTTGCTGAGGTTTAAGCAGCTCATACAGAACAAAACAAAAAGCAGCAATGCAAAATCTAATAAATGCTTGCATTTAGAGGAAGTCTTACCTTTCAAATTCAAATATATGTTTTACTGCCTCTCCAAAAGAAAAGAAAAAAAAAAGACAAAGAAAGAGGTAACCACACACACAAAAGAAATGCTGGGATGTTTCATCCCAAATTGGATCAAATGTGGACAAACCCAACCATAAAGATAAAATTGTAATTTGGAATCATCAAAAATATAATAATAATAATAATAATAATAACAATAATAATAATAATAATAATAATAATGGGTGGCAGTGTGGCACAGTGGCTCAGTGGTTAGCACTGCCACCTCACAGCAAAAAGGTTGCTGGTTCAAGTCCCGACTGGACCAGTTGGCATTTCTGTGTGGAGTTTGCATGTTCTCCCCATGTTCGTGTGGGTTTCCTCCGGGTGCTCCGGTTTCCCCCACAGTCCAATAACATGTGCTGTAAATGAATTGAAAAAACTAAAATTGCCGTAGTGTAGGAATATGTGTGTGAATGAGTGTGTATAGGTGTTTTCCAGTACTGGGTTGCGGCTGGAAGGGCATTCGCTGCATGAAACATATGCCTAAATTGTTGGCGGTGTATTCTGCTGTGGCAATCTCTGATAATAGAGACTAAGCTGAAGGAAAATTAATGAATAATAATAATAGGTTGGAATTATCCATAATAATGAAATAAAATAACAATTTTGTTTTAGTACAGATTCCCACTATGAACTAGTGCCTTATTACCTGCCTATTAATACAATATTGCCTGTTTATTGGCACTTATAGTAGTAATATGGTCTTATTTTATTCTACCCAATACCTAAACCACTACCTATTAATAAACAGCAAATCAGTATTGAGCTAAAAGGCTTAGTTAATTGTTTGTTAATAGTGATAATTGTACTTTAAAATAAAATGTGACCAAATACAATAAAGCAATTAAGTACTTGAATAATCCAGTTAGTGTAACGTTATGCTTTTCTGTCACTCCAACCTGATCAAACAAGAAATTGAACTTAATTACACAAACAGTGCACAATTTTTTAGACAAAATATATGCATAAAAGTCCACCTTTGAACATAAAAACAAAACTCCTATTATACTCCTTGCATAGAAACTTTACTGGATATTTGCACTGGTAGCATTTTACAACACTCAGGGAATCTCCTCAAGCACCAGCTGAGTGAACAGCATCTGTGGTGTACTATAATGTGTACAAATGGGGGTAATTGGTGGTTCTTGCTCTCTGGAATTGTAATAAACACAGTTAAGACCTCAATTTAACATCTCACCTTAAGGATAGTGGCTTCATACATGCTTTTGTTATAGTGTTTTTTACACTACTGAACTGTGAGGAATTTGAGCCCCCCCTGCTGGACCCTCATGTAGTCTTTGATGCCTAGACTCGGTATTGCTTAGGTTCAGCAGGAATATGCTCATTACTGTAGCTTTAGGTGGAATAGGATGTTTTCCCGAATAAAGGACAATGCTCACTCATTCACTTTTCTTTGGCTTAGTCCCTGATTTATCAGGGGTCGCCACAGCAGAATGAACTGCTAATTACTTTGGCACATTTTTTTTATTTTTTTAATGATTGGATGGCCTTCCAGCCACAAAAGAACAATGTTCTCAAACTATATTTTAAAAGTCCAACAATATACAATCAACATTTGAAGCCAGTTCTGTCTTTGTTACATAAAATGATTACCACATCAAAAAAATCATATTTGAGCCAAAAACACTCACTGTTCTTTCACTCAGTTGCGAGATTTTGAGATTTGGGCTTTAGATAAAGAGTTTTCAAGTCTAATGTAAAAGAAAAAAGTTTATGTAGTGCTTTGAATTTCTGTCTGTAAGATTTCAATTAGAGTACATATATTTAAAGGCTTTTTTTCTCTGCTCTACTGAGCTATAAATCTCCACTTCAGTTAGCACTAACATGCACTAGATTTTACAGTTTAATTTATGATTATATTACTTATTATTAGACGTGGTTGTATGCATCTTTATAATTATTAAACCTATCTGTAAAAAACAAAACAAAACAAAAATAACAACTAATGGATTTTAATAAATAATTTGGAACCAGACTCCATCCCTAGTGATCAAATATTTGTTCTAGAAATATATGCAAATACTGGATATACTGCATATTGAATTAAGTAATGTCTCATTTGCATATTTAAACATAGCTTTTTGAAGACTTCAGAAATGTTTGTGATTCTTAATATAATCAGTCAAGTGGAGAAGCAATGATTAGTTAATTGGGTGACAATTTAGTTTAAGTACCAATTCTCAGAAGTGTTTATTACCTGGTAGTTATTAAGATATTGCTGTTTATTTGTACTTATAAAGTACATATTCTGTCCAATCTTATTCTACATCCCTAATCCTAAACCCAACTCAATAACTATTAATAAAGAGCCAAATAGGAGTCTATTGAGCTAAAACCAAATTTTTATTTATGAATTATAGCTTAAAGTAAAGCGACTGTTATATTACAGTTTTTCTCAGTCACTTTAGTGCATTTCTCACAACACTATTTACATTTGCACAACAGTTAATGCATTTCTCAAAACAATTAGTGCAAACTGCAAAACCTAGTGGATAACCTGCAAAAGCATGTCACTTGCTCAAAATGGAAAGCTCATTCCTCAAAAGCAAGTATTCATGTCAATGAAAGTGTCAGTGTCATCAAAATGAAAAGTCCTGACACCATTGTTTATGAACAAAATAGTTACAGTTTTTCTCAGTCGCTTTGGTGCATTTCTCACAACACTATTTACATTTGCACAACAGTTAATGCATTTCTCAAAACAATTAGTCATTTGTGCACATCATAGTAGCAGTTTCTTATTCCTTTCAACAAATTGCAAATGCTTTTGGACATGCATCAATTGCTTTCATACAACTCTCTGCTGTTTGTAACATTATCATTTGCTTATTTCATGTCAGTCAAAATTAACTAAACTTGTGGATGCTGAATAGTCATTTCATATAAAACTAATAGTCCTCATTTCATTACTTGAGTCATTACGTACAAAAATGTTGAACTAGTTGTCAAAATCTGTCAAGCTAATATTA